>JABCPV010000201.1:0-77746 GCA_016584345.1 Suillus ampliporus
TTCAGCACAGGAAGCAAGCAGAGCACAAAGTGCTCTGCTGGAGGTGCCGTTGGCACCTCCAATCTTCATCATGTCACTATAGTGTTCCACTCTGCTGGAAGGCACCTTTGGTGCCTTGCCTCACTGTGTCAACACACAGACTGACTACTTATTATTTAGTTGTATAAATCAATAATTTCTTACATCCTACATTTAAAAAAATATTATATCCTTTTGTTTCAGGTTGTGTGGACATTGCACAAACAGTGAGACTGAAGTTTACCTGGCACACCTTGCCATCCCATGGCCTCGTACCTCAGCCAGTGGGATGCAAGGCAGTGTGCCAGGTAAACTTCAGTCTCACTGTTTGTGTCTTGCTATTGACTCATGCATGCCCTTGCCCCCAATTTTCCCATTTCCTGTGTCCCATCCCTCCATTGTTGTTATCCTCCCCTTGTCATCATCCTCCCATGATCATTGCCCTCCCATGTTCCTGTGTTCCTGTGTTCCTGTGTTCCGGTCCTCCTGTCCTCCCCTGTTCCCATGTTCCCCATGTTCCCATGTTCCTGTGTTTCCCGTCCTCCCGTGTTCCCGTCCTACCCGTCCTCCTGTCCTCCCCGTCCTCCTGTCCTCCCGTCCTCCTGTCCTCCCGGTCCTCCTGTCCTCCCGTCCCCTGTTCCTCCTGTCCTCCTGTCCTCCCGTCCTCCCGTCCTCCTGTCCTCCCGTCCTCCCGTCCTCCGCCTCCCGTCCCACCATCCCACCGTCCTCCCCGTCCCACCGTCCTCCCGTCCCACCGTCCTCCCCTTCCTCCCTTCCCACCATCCCACCGTCCTCCCGTCCCCACCGTCCTCCCGTCCCACCATCCTCCCTTCCTCCTGTCCTCTCTCTCCCATCATCCTCCTGTCCCACTGTCCTCCCATCCCACCATTCTCTCATCCTCCCATCCCACCATCCTCCTGTTCCACCATCCTCCCATCCCACTGTCCTCCCATCCCATTGTCCTCCTGTCATCATCCCATCATCCTTCTATCATTCCATCCTCCTATATTTTCACATTTTCGCATTTTTCACATTTTTCTATTTGCTTGGTGTGTTCTCTTTTCTCTTTTGCCCACAAAAATCCCTTGTTGTGGCTCAAATTTTACTATTTACATACAGTTACAGTACATATACACAATTACATAACCCAGTATTGCCAAATCTGTCAACCTCGCATAAGTAGGGGACGATGGTTTTGTGGTAAATTCAAACTCCGCTTGACAGAACCACATGGGATCCCTTTTTCAGCCAATTAACCGAAATAAGCGTTCCAAGCGGCCTGTAACCGAAACACCCGAACCGCCATGTGCGCTACGCGGAATACGCGTCTCTCACGGTTTCTCCCCCCCCCTCCTCCCCTACTTTTTAGATTAGATTAGATAAGTGACGTACTCTCAACCTTTTCAATGGTCGTAACGTTAGCATTTATGAGCATGGCAGAATTCGGAATCAGCACGTGGTAACGGCATGCTCCGCCTGCAAACATGCTGAAGATATCGGGTTCGAGACTCGAGAGAAGTATACAGGCTGGAAGAAACATGTGAAGCGGAGAGGAAGTTGGGGTACTTTGTTACAACCATCGAGGTGGGCCTTGCATTTAGGACGATGTACGCTTGTAGCAAACAGTGGCAGGACCTGAGCGCTTTGACAACATATACTTAGCACGTAAGCTGTGAAGCGAACACGAGGATGACACATGGAATACGCACAGGAAGTATATGACTTAAATGAACTAGGTGTCCAACTTCCTCAACTCCAAACCAAACGCCCACTGTCTCAGCTTATAGACGGTCCCTCTCCCCAGTGATTGGAGCACTGAATTTCCCTGAGGGGTGCATCTGGTGAGTGATACTCTAGGCTCCTCTGCAAGGTAAAACTGACCTGTTACTTACCAGCGAATTTCAATTCCCATAAAAGATCTCTTGCGCATTCTCGAATAACGGCGCAGCAACTTGTACGTACAGTCCCGAAGCCGTTCCGCGGGTCAGAATTGAATTCCTGTAAGCACATGTACTGACGAAAATTGAATAGGCCTCACAAGCAGTCTTTGCCCTTGCTAGATAAATCGTTCCGATTGAAAGATCCCAGCAAACATTCCACGATCTGCGGCAGTTGGGACCTAAGTGTTGACCATGTCTTCAATACCCTCCGAGATAACCATATCTTCGTCGACCACCGAGATACAAGAGGCACCAGTGATCACACCCCGCCAGATGATGTCAGGCCATACTGACGATGTACAAGGTGTTGTGCACCTGCTTGATGGACAACGGATCATGACATGTTCGTTGGACGGCTCATTGCGATTATGGGACCTGGAGAGTGGTGTACAGATAGGCGACAGGTGGCGAGATCAGGTAGTAGTGGGAGTGGAGGTGGTTGGAGTTGATGTGGTTGAAGGGGTTGAGGTGGTCGAGGTGGTCGAGATGGTCGAAGGGGTTGAGGTGGTTAGGGGGGTTGAGGTGAGTGAGGGGCTTGAGGAGGTTGAGTGGGATGATGAAGTTGAGTGGGAACCAGTGGCAAAAGTGTTGACGATATCATTATCTCCAAACGGCACCACTGTTGCAAGTGGAAGTCCAGATGGGACAGTGAGGTTATGGGACGTCGAGACGGGGAAGGACATCGCCAAATGGACAGGGCACATTGATTATGTGTTGTCAGTGTGCTGGAGTCCAGATGGTGAGCGAGTGCTGAGTGGATCCGATGATGGAACAACAAGAGTGCGGGATGTCAAGAGCGGCAAAACAATCCTGATAATCGAGACCGGGCACGAGAATGTGGACGCGGTGATCTACTCGCCCGACTCAACTAAAATCGCGACAGGCGGATACAACGAGGATGGAGTAAAAATCTGGGATGCCAAGTCAGGCAAACTGCTCAACACACTCAAACACGACGATTGGGTTTGCAGTTTGGCATGGACGTCGGATGGAAAGAAGCTTATCTCCGCGTCACGTGGCCCAATTAGGATCTTCAACACCACCAATTGGGAGCAGATCGCAACTCTCAAGGGTCACAGAGACTACGTCTACGCCATCACCTTGTTTCAAAACAACCGCCTCCTTGCGAGTGCATCGAATGATCAAACAGCGCGTCTGTGGAATCTCGACACGAACCTCCCAGTTGGTCCACCACTTCAGCGCAAAGAGTGTTTGAGATGTGCAGCCTTTTCTGCTGATGGAAAGGTGCTGGTTACTGGTTGTGATGACACAAACGCTTACGTGTGGGATGTCTATGCCATCCTACAAGAAGCTGGCCTTCAAGACCTACTGTCTATTCCCAATGTAAGTGTAAATATCACGGCTCTTTGGTAAGATCCGCTAATCTCCCATTCACAGGTCCCAGCTGTAAGGTCATCCATGGACGTAAGTGACGTATTCTCAACCTTTTCGATGATCGTAACGTCAACATTCTAGACCGATGCTACCCAGGACGATCAACTACCACCAGACTTTTTTAATGACGCGCAGGACGGTGTTGATGTGCGTCGTCAGCTTTTTCATCAATTCTTGTTCTGACCTCTTGCAATACCTCCTCCATGCAGGGTGTCCGTTCCCGTCCCTCACGCCGCCCCCGCCGCCGTTTTCTCGTACCTTCTTTTGGGAGTCCAACTGCACTCCTTGCCCGTCTTTCTTCGCTCTTCCGCCGCCCCCAAATCAACCCCGGAGGCGCAACCGAACTTCAGCAACGTCCAAGGCGAACCATCTTTTCTCGTCGCGATCCTCCTCGTGTTGATGTTGCTGCCGTACGGGACAGGCAGGTATGCTTTCTTGGCCTGTTTCCAACCACCATAGTCTAATGGTTTTTCTGTGCAGGCATTGTATGTTGCTCGGCGGCCGGAACGAGACAAGCCGAAGCCAGCCTCACAGCAGCCGCAACCGCAACCCCAGGCGTCGACATCCCAAACTCCCGCTGCCTCGACGTCTACAATGCCTCCTGAATTCATGGACGTAAGTGACGCGTTCTCATCCTTTTCGATGATCGTAACGTCAACACTCTAGACCGATGCTACTCAGGACGATCAACTACCGCCAGACTTTTTCAATGACGCGCAAGACCGTGTTGATGTGCGTCGTCAGCATTTTTCATCAATCCTTGTTCTGACCTCTTGCTTTCAGTCCTCCATGCAGGGTGTCCGTTTCCATCCCTCACGCCGCCCCCGCCGCCATGATCTCGTACCTTCTTTGGGGAGTCCAACTGCACTTCTCGCCGGTCTTTCTTCGCTCTTCCACCGCTCCCAAATCAACGCCGGAGCCGCAACCGAACTTCAGCAATACCCAAGGCGAACCATCCTTTCTCGTCATGGTCCTCCTCGTGTTGAAGTTTCTGCGGTACGGGACAAACAGGTATGCTTTCTTGTGCTGTGTTTCCAATCTAGTCTAATGATTTTATATGCAGTCATTGTTTGTTGCTAAACGAGATAAGCCGACACCAGCACACCAGCCGCAACACCAACCCCAGGCGTCGACATCCCAAACCCCCGCTGCCTCCCCGTCCACAACACCTCCTGCTCCTGCTCCTAGTATTGCCACACCAGGTGCAGCAACCGCGCAGCCACGACGCCACCCATGGTGGGCTCCTCTCGTGCTTTTTATCTGCTGCGCATCTCCCCCAGACGCACACCGGCCGCAACCCCAGGCGTCGACATCCCAAACTCCCGCTGCCTCGACGTCTACAATGCCTCCTGCTCCTGCTCCTGCTCCCGCTACTAGTATTGTCACACCAAGTGCAGCAATCGCGCAGCCACGACGACCCATCCCATTGCGGGCTCGTCTCGTGCTTTTTATCTGCTGCTCATCTCCCCCCAGACACAAATGGTCATTAACGATGCAACATCCGGTCAATATTTCATATTTCCGTCTCCGCAGTTATTTTGTATTGTTATATCTGTCAATGTCTTTCGCTACTCCATCAATCATGTCCATTTAGAGAGAGGTCTCTTCCATTCATCAATTGCTTAGTGACTGCCTCCTGGAAGTTATGATATGCACTCTGATTCGTCTATCATCGCATAGGTATCCAATCAATCTGCTGACCGGAAGATTTACATCACTGCGGGCGCTAGTGTTTGCCTCCTGCATCCGTCGAGCACAGAGGTGAAGTACACGTATCACAGCTTAAAACCCCATGCTCAAGAGAAGCATCTGAAACGATAAGGCACATGGTTCCGCAAGGAGAAACCCCCGCCAAATCCAAACCCCCACAAATCAAAAGCAGATACACGCGATCATATATATTGCCTTAAATAACACAAACCAAGCCCATCCCTCAATCCCCAATCGTCAATGCTCCCGATCACCACTCCTCGCACTCAACACCTCCAACGCACGTCTCCTAGCATCAACCTGTCCGCGCCCATACCCACTCGCATACCCAAGACTCATCGCACGCACCCCCGTCTCTCCACGCATCGAACTATGCCCCAACGCCGCCCTCGACGATGTAGGAATCGCAGACGCAGAAGACGGTCCTGCTTTCTTTTCGCGTTGTCCAGGCAGTCCAGTCATCGCCCAACTCACTTCCACGGAACGCTTGATGCTCCAAAGCCAGATCAGTCCGAACACGGGGGTGCTCACTAGGACGTTGAGCACTGGGAAGAGATCAGGGTAGCGTGCTGGTGGTGTCACTGTAAGCTCGAGCAGGTGGAGAAGGATTATTGCTGAATGTACGACCTGAGATTAAATTGTGAGCGAGCGAATCGTGCACAAGGAGGGCTTGGCACGTACGGAAGATACGAGTCCTACGAAAGATCTATACTGTAGTTTGAACGGATTGTGACCGATCAACCGATTCCAGAGAAGAAGCATCGCGACGTATTGGACGCCCAGTCCATCTTTTTTGAGCAAAGGCCACATGCTACGAGGGAACAGCATCCCCGTTAGTGGCGTAGGTGATGCGGAAGTGTATACTACTTACCTGAAGACACCGACGTTGTTGCCCAAAGCTCCCCACGAGAATACATCGTCAGTCGGTGCAGCACCCGACAGAAGGAGCGTGAGAGGTAGCAGAGGAACAAGAATCGTCTTCTCATGCACCTGGAACGAGAAAAGAAAGAAAGAGATGGAACACGTCAGGAGTGCATAGGGAAGGAGTGGCAAGATTGGTGTCGGTGATGGCAGTACTGTGTGTACCGTCGAAGTCGGCCCGTTCGCTGAGCCATTTTTAGCGTCCGTCCGCAGACGAGTCTTGTAGCCACCGAAAATGAGCGCGGCTACAGCAGGCAGGAACCCCAGAGCGGTGAGTCCAGTAGATGCTTTTATCAGAACCCCTTCTCGACCAGCAAACATTCGTTTCCACTTGAGCACCAACACGTTGGTGAAGCACCAGAAGTTGGCAACTTTGTCTTCGAAGAGGCCGCGCCCGAACGGAAAGATGCGAGTTATAGGCGCAGTGATACTGGAGAGGGGAGAAAATGGAGGGAGGAAGGGTGCGAACATGATCATGAAGGCTAATGTTGTCGTCAGCGCTAGGCGGAGAAACAAGCGAGTGCTGCGGAATATTTAGTTTATCGGAAGTAATCTTGCAGCTACTAGACCTACCCATGGACTGGGCCTAGGTAAATGCATTTTCCGATCAAGTAAGAGCCAATCGCAGGTGCGTAGTAAAGTGCCATCTGTTTGAAACCCAAACTCAGGACGAAGAACATAGCTCCCAGGAGATCATGTCCAGCTGCAAAGGCGTTGATGGCGAGTAGTGTTAAACCTGAGTGAAGATCCTGGTCAGAATCGGAAACGCTAGCAATCATGAATGACCTACCCAGCATGACGGAATTATATTGGAAATGACCAAAATCGATCAATAGAAGGGCTGGATGGAACAGTAGTGTGAGCAGCGCAGTGTGCTACTCGCGATGCAATTCTAAATATATGCAACTATGATAAGGGATTGACTAACGTACTCGTTTCCTAGATGATCGCGTGCCCTGCCATGCGCGTACAAATGTGTACAACGCCGGGACATAAACCAGGATATCAAGGGCGAACACGGTGGCTCGCATGAACAGCTTGCTTCCTGCGGTCTCTATGCCGCGCGACGTCTGTAGCGCGAACCATGATGATTCGAATAACGACCCACTGAGGAACAAAACATATGAAGACAGCATGACGAAATCTAATTGGTAAACTTACATTTTACCACATAGCCATGAGATGTAAGCAGTCAGAGGAGGATAGTCAAGACCCCAGTACTGTAAGTCATATGTGTACCATTCCTTGATGGGAAGGTGTATGCTAAGTTCCATCCAGTGTCGCTGGGCTTCGTAATCGCCGAACATAGGGGGCGTACCGTGGCCTATGCAGCGCATTAACATCAGGTATACACGCAGTGATCTTACGCACCAGAATACGTTCCGAGTCCGATGCACCATTTCACCAGAGCTGATGCGGCGATAGCTGAGGGAACCACCCAGCTCTTCATATTATTTCGATGCATCCATTTCAACCACCGCCTTCCAGTCCCAACATTTCCCTGATCATCTTCAGGTACTCTCGCATCTGACATGGATGACGTGCCGGCGGCGGCGCTTTCGTGTTCCATGAGAGCGGTGAAGCTAAGTTGGTTGTTTATCCTGCTATTTGGGAAGACAGAGCCCACTGAAGACGCGGACACGGGAGATACGCCTCTGTTCAGCCATTCATCTCCTGACGACGGGTCGACTCGAAGCCAATGGAGACTTTGTGATGTTTGCAGGAGATGTCGGCGGGGAATGGGGGCGATAATTTCGGAGTATTCAGTTTCTGAGCTGCGTGAATGACATATGTAAGCACTAGCCAAGCTTAAGTATAAGGATTATCACGACGTACCCGACACTTTTCATGCTGGCGTTGGATGTACGATTTCGAATGGTGGATGGTCTATGTTTGGACGGACCACTTTTGAAGCTTGGAGGAAGTGAATTCAATGAAGTCGTACGATCCCTCGGGTGTCGTTTGCGGCGTTCCGCCGGCAATTCTCTGGTCAAAACATCAGACGATTCATCCATGCTGAGCAGAAAGCTGAGCACGTTGTTGCAGACAGCACCCTCGCCACGTATAACGGTAAACAAGTCAAAGTTGCATGTAAGTAATAAGTAACCGGCAGCTCGGCGGCGGCGTCGGCAATCGGATTCGTGTCTACGCAGTACTACTTACGTTTTGTCCCTACTGTACGATTATCTACTTCACACCCTAACACCAGACTGTGAC
Source organism: Suillus ampliporus (assembly GCA_016584345.1). NCBI lineage: Eukaryota > Fungi > Basidiomycota > Agaricomycetes > Boletales > Suillaceae > Suillus > Suillus ampliporus. The sequence goes on from JABCPV010000201.1 coordinate 8,202, forward strand.
CTGTCCGTACTATTATGCAAGGAGTTAATAACCTATCGACTGCTTGCCTCATAGACGGAATGGTCACGAGTCTACCCTGACACGACCGCAGATCAAACATCAATCGCGAAACCCCTCACGGTGATCAATCCTCTTCCAAGTTGGAACTAAACAATCGGTTTGATCAATATTCCACTCAGAAGACAAGAGAAGTGAGTGCGGTTTACTCTTCATGTCCAATCAGTATCGTGGTGGCTATATACTAGATGACTGGTTACTCCAGTAACCCGTTTGACCCACCAAGGTCCAAAATATACTTAACGTCCAAATCATCAGGAAGTGTAACAAGCAATCGCAATCCTATCATTTCTGAAAGTCATAAGAATGTGATAGACAGATGCGGCTGCATATTGCAATGTCGATTCAAAACCGTCAAGGTGATTTTCTATACATTCTATGGTCTACATGCAAGTTGTATCTGACGATACTAAATCAAGAAGCGCTACAGCCAACACCCAAATAAAAATCAAAGGCACCTCTCGTATAAATACCCGCGATGCTCTCAAATGTACTAACCCCAATACGCATTGGGTCCATATGCATTGGGTCCATATGCCCCCCTCCTCCACGTATTGCCTCGGACTCTAGGGTCGATGCCTTGTGCGTAATTCAATCTATTCATCCTGTGATTGGAATAATCTTAAGCGCAAATCACAGTCAGGAAAGTGCACGCTACCTTGGATTCGGGGGATAATATGGTGTCATCGGTAGGCCAGGATTTGGGCTGTAACCGAAAGGTCCGTGTCCGCCCATTCTCGGAGAAGGCGGCATTGATACGACAGGAACAGGATTTGGCCAGGACATGGAAATGAAAGGTTCGCCTCTTGACATGTAGACGTCACGTAGATCGTACTTTCTTGATTTCAGCTTCTGTTTCTCCAGGACTTTCCAATCTTCCACTCCACCAGTGCAGTCAACGAGCCATATCTCCGATCCCTCAAAGCCTTCCATGACATCAAATTCACGCGAAGCACCATCCAGGGTACAGTCCAGCGCAAGGTCTTTGACTCTACCCGTTCGTTCGTGGACTCTTCCCGATTGTTTTAGTTCCTTACTAAGCTGCAGGCGCCCTCCTTTGGACTTTTCATCTAGGTAGAACAAGGACATGTGTGGAAATGAACGGCTCGTGTCTTGCATCTTGTTTGCCTCGAGATGCTCCACAACGAGATCGCGTAATTGCATGAGCTCGCGAGATTTGGCAACGACAATGGACAACGAGCTGAGGTAGTTGTTTCCGACCTTCATAGACTCAAAATACACGGGAGTCGAACTGGTGCCCAGAGACAGAAATTGAAATATTCTGGGGCGATAGGAAGACGAGAAAGTGGCGAGGGTAATATGAGGGTCGAAGCGGGGGTATGATCTGGACGAGTGAGTGCTTGACTTGTAATCTTTTGGTCGAAAATCCATTAAACAGCTTAGTGCGTCATGCTCCCGTTCCGAGGGAACGAGCCACAGAGAATATCCTAGGTGTTTCATTAGATCGACAGTCCTGCCCTCTGGACAAAAAACTGCTCACGCATTGCCAGTGGTAGCTGTCTGGAAGGACGACGACAAGAATATTTTTCAGGTTTCTTGGTGACGCAACCACGCTTTAAATTCAAGAAGTCGAGTCAGTGAGTTGTTTTTGCTATCACTGACGAATACAACCACGGTAGTTAGGAGATAGTGATATTAGGTGAGGACCAGAGCCGCAGTATCATACGTGTTTATGCAATCTTCCTATCAGGGCGCTCAAAGAAGGAACAACCCAAGAATGACATTATGTTCTTCCGTTGATAGCTTATCGGTATACATAGGGGGAACTGCCACAATATGGCCAGGGGGTAGTACTTATAGCCACAAGACTTCCGGGTTGGTAAGTTAAGGCCGACTCACTCCATTTGAGGTAAAAATCCATCCTTCAAAATTAGCCCGTTGCGCGACCGCCGGCATGACTGATAAAAGACATGCATGCACCACCTGGCCAGTTCGACGCCCAGTCGTCGTAGCTTCCAATAGCAGCTATATGGTTATTGTTCTTGTTCAAACACCAACAGCGTTCCTTGCAATTTCCGTTAAGTTCCTTCTCTGTTCAAACTTCAAATTTACTATTACGTCATCGCCGAAGCACTTGTTCATAGACAGGACGACCACGATACTCCTTGGACCATCCCACTGCAAAACACAGCGAGGTTTTATCTGTTGTCATTCTTAGATCTGATGAGTTTCGTATTCGAGTTCACATGTGTAAGCATTGACTGACCAACCGTGATTAATAGAGCAAGATAACAAGGTTCATCTATTTTAGCACTGCATGTCGACTCCCGGCAGGGGGAGCTCTAACTCAACTGCTGCATCTTTCCTAGGCCGGTTACGACCGAGTTATATTGGGTTTTGTACGCACGGGCCTTACCTAATCCTCGTCGTTTCAGACGCCACGCACGCATGCAAAAATGGACAGTACTTCTAGTCTCTCTAGGTTGTCGTTTCTTCGCATCGAGGCAGCCTCGCAGTACGTGTTGACCAAATTCTTCCTTTGACTACATCGCTGCATGGCTACCGTATCATTTGACCGTCGATAAATACTGCTGTGTATCTTCGATCTTGATTTTGTTTGTATCAAGAACACTCCGGTAATTCCTGTTGGTTACAGTAGAGAGAACTTCTAAGAAAGTCGCACTCCTAAAGTTTACCGTCACGTGATTCAGACTAATGCAAAATCGACTTGACAAGACGTAACGCGTTGTTACGTCTGACGTCTTCCACCTTGCAATTGCAATTGATCAAGCTCTTCGACGTCGTGGCCATCAATCGTTGAGATTCATTTCCTTCTCACAAGAAAAGAAATTTACAGGTCCATCGATCGCGCCAAAAGCTCAAGAGCCCGCTTCAATAGCCCCTAGCTACATCGCTTGCTGAGCTCCCTCCGTCATCGTATCCGATAATCCAGGTGCAGGTGCAACTACTGTATGTACTTTTGCGAATCACACACAGAACGGTCAGACGCGTAACTAACAGCCTACGATCAAACAGTTACGGATACCAACCGTTGAGCCTGGTCAAGGTGAATCGTGAACAAGCACCGTGAGGTGCGACTATTTAGGAAATAGTTTAGCCCTCATTCGCCGCCCATAGTCCTTAAGAGTTGTCGCGATATCGATCCTTGGCCTCTGAGTTTACTCTCCCAACACCTCCCAGAATCTCTCTGCGAGTGCTGCAGAATCGTGACATCATAAGATCGCAATCCCATCTAGAGCGACTCTATCATATACCACCATGAAGCGGGGGTTCTTGAAGACTCAGAAGGCAAAACGACGCGTCGCAAAGGCTGTAGATTCAGGAATCTGCTGGACCGCCAAACAAGAAATCCAAAGACGAGGGTAAAAAAGGAGAGCGGTACGTCGGTATAATTGACGCTATCGCAATACTATATAACCATTTGGTTGTAGAGATGCAGGCGAACTTCGAGCCGAATACACTGATTTCAGTTCGATTGACCCCCACAAACTTCCCAAGTCAGTCCAAGAACAATTCGACAACGACGAACATTGCGTCGGACATGGCAAGACTCGCGTCATCTTCCGCTCCTGGCCTCGTGATCCCAAAGGAAAAGTTATCAAGCCATCTCCATTGCGGGGTAAGGAGGCTGCCAATGGACTTGATTTGTGGGGTGCGACGCTCTACGACTTCTACCACGTTCGACGTCTTCCAGATGTTCCAAACTATATCACCACCTCCACCGGAAGCAGACTTGCGAAATGGATGCGCCAGGAGGGTGAACTCATAGCAGAGGATGAGATCTATTGGGCCGATAAGGAGGAAGATCCCAAGGAGATACCAGTAGTCGACATCGGGGAACTGATAAGGTGCTATGATACGCGCGTCGCGTTGGGCATCTTCAATCAATTTTCCAGTCGAAAGGAGATTAGAGAGAAATACGAAAAAACCACAGGCCTTTCCACCTCCAGCCAAAGTGAAACGACGGAGGCCACAGATGGAGAAGACTCGACCTCCCCAATGGATGGTCAGGGTGATAATGCTGGGAAGGAGGAAGAAGAGAAGGTAGCACAAGTTGCTAATAACGATGCAGAGGAAGATGCGACTGCCGGTGTCCAGCTCAATGAGGCCATGGCGGTGGATGAAACAGGCGAAACGTTACCGGAAAAAGGCGCGGATCAACCGACAGTTGAATCTGCCGCGGCGTCACCAAAAGAAGACTCGCCCTTCAATCTCGCACATTATCCCTCTCCATACCCCTTCATCCCTTGTACACACGAAACTCCGATACTCCAACAGCGCATTCCATTGCACCTTCTCCCTCAAAAGCTCCACGTTCATGACCCTTGGAACAAATTATCCATCGATGAGGGCGATTCTGATCACGAGACTCCATGGCTTTCCAAAGTTGCCAATGGACGAAACATCATCCGAACCTATTCACTCACCCTTGAGCCAGAAGGCAAAGAGGCAGCGTTGAAGGCGCAGAAACTGGCCGAGATAGCCGAAGACAAAGCAGCGGAGGGAGGGGACGTGCTCCGCATCTTTCCCGCTGCAAAAGAGGGACCGACAGAAGAACCTCTGATCGAAGTTGTGCTCCCTCCGCGACCTCGGAAGCGGACGCAAGTGGAAGAAGCTCATCTCTACCTTCAACCGCGTGCAGTGGGCTCCGGGAACCATTCCGTTGTGCACGCTGTGGAGTGGGAGCTTCCGCGTGATCTTTTCGTGGATCCTCATCTATGCAGAACTTGTGTGCAACAGGATGTCAGTCAACAGGTCCAGAAGTTGAAGGACCAGGGAGAATGGGAAGCACTCTTAAAAGACCCGGAAGAGAAACCTGGAGAAAGGCCGGAGAGCGGCCCGGATGTTCCCTCCGGAACAGAGCCCCCGCAAGTATCTGGTTCGAAGCGAGCGGTTGGTCACATTACCGTCGAGGAGCACAAGCTTCCAGAGGTGACTGGGTCGTTTATCACCCAAGAGGACATAGATTTGGAGAACAAAAAGTCCGCCGATGCTAATAACGCTGAACCGGCGGCAACTTCGGACGGGGATCCTGTTGCGGGCTCTGCCAGCCAGCCAGCGGGAACAGGGGGCACCGAAGCTGATGTCAAAATGGACGCCGTAGACAGGCAGGAACCGGAATCTGGAGCCAAAGTCGAGGCTCCTGACGTTGAGATGAGTGTAGACAACAATGAGGACAGCAAGGAACCGAGCGCGCAAGAGTGTGTCCCAAAGGAGGACAAGGGGAAAGGCAAAGCGGACGGTGGTGACGAAGAAAAAGCCGATGCAGAGGAGCGTGACGATGAAAAAAGTGACGAAGAAGAGAGCGACGAAGAAATTTTCACCATCGAACCTCCCAGGGTCGTCCGCATCGCATCTTACTCTGGACCAGTTCTTCGCATCCACACTACTGTGAAGTGGCAAGAACCCTTTAAAGAACGATGCGGACACGGACCTTTCGACTCGCGGTCCGTTCCGCGTGCCGCGACAGTCCATGTCGTTGCCAAACTCTCGATCGAACACGACCTCCACCTCGCTCGAGAGGCGAAAAACTATCAGTCGTTCCCTGACCACTTCTTCCAACACTGGAACGGATATAACGTTATGCCCCCTCTACACGATCCTGTCCCCGTCGGGGCACTCTGCCCACAGTTCTACGGGTACTACACACCCGATGATCCAACTGACGGCACCAATCGTCCTAACTATCTGAGTCCAATATTGCTCCTGGAGGACTGTGGCCGCGAGATAGATCCAGAAGAGTTGAGTCTAGACGACAAGCAAGAGTGTGCGTCGTTTGTATTCCGCTTCCATCATGCAGGATGGTTGCACGAGTCATTTGCGGCGCGAAACATCCTGTGGCAACAGGGCAAGCCGACAGAGTGGCCAATTCAGCGGCCGTACTCGACCAAGAGCTTCCGCCTGATAGACTTTGGCAGATCGAAGAAACTGGATAGTTCAAGTAGCAGGATGAGTGAGGAAGAAGGAGCTTTACGGTTGCTCCATTTATTGCATCATTCAACACCGATGCAGCCATCAGACTGAAAGTTTTCTTTTCTTACGTTGACTTTTTTCTTGTACTGTTGTAACTTGTAACTGTCATCGATCATATAATGTGAATTGAGTGTTGCCGTTTTGACGTATACCACAAAGTGACAACGGACAGTGGATCAATCAACGTCGTTCCCCTTCTATCACTTGCTCGCCGTCTTCCGAGAATTTCACGTTGTTCTGCACACAACTGTCAGGTCTCCGAGCGAGCAATTATTCTTTGATTTACTCACAGGGTCGGACGAAGATTTCCCAACATACTTCGTGTGGTCTAGCGTATATGTTGTTAGCTAACGTATGCTCCAGCGTGCTGAATGCAAGTCTTAACATCCATACGCAACTAATTCGCCTGCGGGATTGGTAAAGTCTACGCGAGTATAGGCCAAAGATCTCCCTGTTTTGGTGAGCTCACAAAAAGATACAGCGGACGTCGTATCACTCACCCATGGCAGTGAGAGTAGCTCGTGCATGAAGGGTATCGCCAGTCCTGCCTGCGGGTCGCACAAATGATGCACCAACATCAGTAGAGACACCGGTCATGAAGTGACCTTTGCTTGCAACAGCAAGCGAGCCAAGAGTATCAGTGAGCGACAAAATCAGGCCGCCGTGCACGGTCTAGTTTGGTGTGTCAATGCGTAGGATACTGGGAAGACCCTAGACGCGCACCCCGACTCTATTTACTGCAAGGATATGGGTGCCAATGAAAGTTCGAGAGAAAAACACGTACAATTAGAAGGCTCTATCTTCAGTGAGAAGTCAACCGTTCCGGGAACTGCGTGGTGGATAACAAGCTGAGAGGTTCGGTCAGTATAGGATGCAGGTCGAAAGGGTATATTCTGACATTTGGAAAGCACTGCGCATCATGCCCTAGCTGCTGTATTCAGCGACGCGCCCAAGAGTGCTTCGTGAGAGTACCTTTGTTGTCTATGAATGACTTCCACACCTTGCATAGTTGCCTTTGTAAGAAAGCGCAAGCAAGTTGCGTGACAGACGCACCCTTCGGGTAAATCGCAAGGAAGCAGACATTGTAGATATGTGTCAAATATCTTATCCAAGACGCTGTTGAAAGTTTTCCCAAGGGAGTAGGAGGTTGTTTAGTTCTAAAGCTCTTGACAAACAATTGTCGGCATCCTTATGCCGAGCCGCAGCCACATGTTGAATCTCCGATCGGCTTTCTCCCCACTGCGTGTTCACTCATTGGACTCCAACTGCTTAGCCATTGACCAGCGTCGCTTAATCTTCATCCACTCCCCAACACGCAAATTATGTCTGACCTCTGTCCCGTCTACGCGCCCTTCTTCGGTGCCATGGTTAGTTCTATTTTTTTCCTTGTTCGGTTTCGGAATTGAACGGTTCACAGGGTTGCACTTGTGCGATTGTGTTCACCTGTAAGTGTCGTGAACAACGGTTGTAGAATGCTCTAGTGTTCTAACTGGTCCTTGTGATTGTGTCTGCTAGGTCTTGGTGCAAGGTCTGAAAGTTTTGAGCTGCATGCTTTGTGACGTGTTGAACTTTTTGCGCAGTTATGGTACCGCAAAGTCTGGTGTTGGAATTTCAGCGATGGGTGTCCTCCGGCCAGACCTCATGATGAAGTGTGTCGTCCCAGTCATCATGGCTGGTATCATTGGTGTACGTCTTTGCTTTCCTCCGCCTTAACCGCAGTCGGTTCTTATAGTGCGCAGATCTATGGCCTAGTCGTGTCGGTCCTCATTTCCAGTTCACGTGCGTTTTGTTCTTTTCCCCCTTTCTCTCGGTCCTGAATGGCCTCCCTTCTAGTGAGCGAAAGAATGCCACTTGCGCAAGGATTCATTGACCTTGGTGCTGGTTTGTCGGTCGGTCTCGCTGGTCTTGCCGCAGGCTTTTGCCATTGGTATCGTCGGTGATGCTGGTGTCCGTGGTACTGCACAACAACCGCGACTTTTCGTTGGAATGGTGAACATTCATCACCCACTTTTTACTAGGAACAAGGCTAATACGCCATGCAGATTTTGATTCTCATCTTCGCCGAAGTGCTGGGTCTTTATGGTACGCCCATCATTGTATAAATGCAGTGTAATATTGAATAATCGTGTGTAGGCTTGATTGTTGCCCTCATCATGCACACCAAAGCTGGAGAGTTGACAGGAATGGTATGCTTCACCTCTGCCCCATTATCGATATTATTAACGTATTTCTGCAGTGCGATTAAAGTTACCCAGAGGTCATGTACTCGGAGTGAAGGATGACGGACCCCATTACCTTTGATGCTGTTTTCTGTCTAATACATCCATTTTTATGCTCGCGAACGTAACTTTCATGAGCTCCACTATGAACGCGATGTGTTTTAGTTACTCGTAAACCTTGATATTCCTGCATTGAGACTCGTCAGGGACAGTGACCGAAATACTTATTGTGGTATTTCGGGACCGCCAACGTGGCGATCATTGTGCTCCTTCGACGTCACTACTGCTTGTCACAAGCACTCATGTTATGTGTCTTTGACTCTTATAAGGACCTGCAGTTGTGTTGAGAGTTGAATTGATGGTCTCCTTCCCGTCGCTCCCCAAGACGTTACTTCTTTTACTGCTCACGTCGCCAGTTCTTGCTGTTTCGGTCGCTCTTCCCTCCTCCAAGAATGACCCATTTCGCGCTATAGTTCTTGCACACCGCAAGCGACAACCTGAACCGCCTCTATGCTGCTTGACACCACCTCCGTCAATAGATCCGCCAGATGATGTTGAGGATGTCCTGCTCTCATTTGAGGAGTGGAAGTCCAAGCAGCTCCAGTCCCAATTCCAGTCGCAGTCGCAGGCCCAGCCTCAAGCGACTCCTCATCTCAAAATCGACCCTTTAGAGCGCGTAGAGTCGAGTACCACCCATGAACCTGACGTCGTTGTGCCGGACCCGTCTGTATACCCCCAGGAGACAGAACTTTCCCCGCATTTCAGGGTACCTATCACCGATCGCTTTAATTATGCAAACCTGGACTGCTCTGCGCGCGTACACACTTCTCATCGCTCTGCCAAGTCTCCTTCCTCCATTCTAGCATCCAAGAAAGACAAATACATGCTTTCACCATGTTCTTCGGGCAAGGAGCAGCAATTTGTGGTTGTGGAGTTGTGCGAGGATATTAGGATTGACACTGTGCAGCTCGCGAACTTCGAGTTTTTCAGTGGGGTCTTCAAGGAATTTTCGGTGAAGGTCGCAAAGACCTACACGACGTCCGATGACGGGTGGGTACTGGCGGGTACATACAAGGGAAAGAATGTCCGTGGCGTGCAGGTGGGTATCTTTTGCCCAATATTGAGGCCTCGCCATTGATCAATATACAGTCCTTCCACACTCCAACCACTCTACGCGATTTCTACAGGTACATCCGGATCGACTTCCACTCCCACTATGGACACGAGTATTACTGCCCTGTCTCCCTTCTGAGGGTTTACGGTCTAACACACCTTGAACAATGGAAGTGGGACATGTGGGAAGCGGAGAGCCATACACGCGCCCAAGCCCAAGCCCAAGTTTTTTCCTCCATTACGGAACCCCCACCCATCAGTTCTGGGACATCTGAACTGAACAAGTTTATGGACGAGCTGGAGGCTCGGGACATACCCTCTTCATATCGTCTCGATACTGCACCTTCAACCCCCAAGGCGCCATCTAAGGCACATACAAGTTCGAGTAAAACTCAGATATCCAATGCGGCGAACCGGACGTCCAGCTCGATCAGCTCTTCTCCTCAATCCCAGGTACACGGAAGGTTTCAGTCCCCATCGTCTTCCTCACCCATTATCGTTACGGACTCCACTACCATGCAGCACCCTACCCCGTTCCCTACATCTAAATCTGCATCTAGTCCTGAAAAAAGCGCCACATCTTCTGTCGACTCCCCCGTATCGTCCACAGCATCCGTCTTGTCTGATGAGAGCTCATCCACCCCTTTAATCTCCTCTGAAGTTCCCCATACCTCTAATATCGAAATATCTTTAGCGCAATCTTCATTATCTCATCACGTTCCACCTGCGAACACGCCATCGACAGCCTTCCCAGCATTGTCTACCCTTCCACCGGTCGGATCAGGTGGGGAGTCGATATACCGGACAATCATGACCCGATTAACTCTCCTGGAGGGAAATCATAGCCTCTATGCGCGCTATGTGGAAGAGCAAACTGCTGGTGTACGTGAGGTGCTCAGGAGGCTCGGCGAGGATGTTGGCAGGTTGGAGAGCATCGTGAGTCCACCAGGACTACATTCGACCAAAGCAACTCATATATTTCCAGAGCCGCATACAATCACAAATGTATCAGCGGACAGTACACGAGTGGGAGAGGCAGCGGCTTCGTCTGGAGTTCGAACATGGTGAGTTGCTCTCACGAGTAAACTACCTTGCCGAAGAGGTGCGCGTCCATTTGTTGAAGGATGATGGTTGCTCATTGTTATTCCAAGGTCATTCTTGAAAAGCGTCTTGGCATTGCACAACTTTGCCTACTTCTGGCAGTGCTGGTGTTCATAGGCTTAACCAGGGGCGCACCGTCTATTGAACCTCCTCAACTGACCAATCGTTCTGCGAGAGAATGGGGCCGCCACAACTTGAGCTTCGCTAGCAATAATGGTGAACGTGGCTGGAATTTTCCGAAGCTTCGAAGTCGCAGTCCTCCTGAGGTTCCTATTAAGAGACCTCAAAAGAATCGTTCTTCAGGCCCGGAATCTCGTGTAGACTTCCCGGTTCATCGAACGCAGCGATCTTCCGACCATGACACTATTCCACGTCGACCTCCACATTCTACTACCTTGGTAGATAAACGCTCTACCCCGCGCGCGTCTACCAGCACAAAACGGTCTGGTACTCCAATCAGCACTTCTGCACTCCGCACTCCCACCCGTCGCATACCTACCTCCATCTCCACAGACATATCCATGCTCCCTCGCGCACATATGGTGCGAACGAACTCGCATTCATCTACAGGACTCATTATTCCCAAGTCTACCAAACGCTTGGCACGATCAGCGCACCTGCACGAAGTCAAAGGCTCGCTCAGTCGAAGGGAGAGCCAGAACTCAAAGGCTACAGAACGGGAGAATGACGACAACGACGTGTTCCGTGGGCCTCCTATGAAGAAACATCATCATTCGCGGCGTTTGTCGAGCCCGCGACGACCGCTCTTCCCGCTTGACCCCTCACGTCAGCTAAAGGACGTGACTGCAGGAGATACCACGGACGGTGATGCGTGGGTTGATACCGATCTTGAAGGAGGGTCCGAATGTTCGGATTTTGCTGCGTTAGATCCTTCCCTTTGATGACCATTTTCTGATGGACCTTCGATATTCGAGGCTGTACGCTAGGGAGGGACCACCGTTGCATATACCATATATATCGTCTTGAGTATCAAGCTGAGCGTTAGCGTTGATGACACTGGTTCTTTAAACTCGTCCTTGGTTTCCTAAAACGGTCCGTCCTAGTCTGTCGTAGTTGCTACTGACCTCCAATGCCGTGAGCGTCTGACCCGTGCTTGCGAGGCAGGGCAAGTGGATGGTCATTTGATTCATCAACTGCGAGGGTCCTATCCGTCTTTTTGACCCGAGTTGTAAGCGACGTAGTACATGATAAGTGAATGAGCTACTAGGTTATATATGACCATTGCCTGTCAACTATATCGCAATAACGGTCAGATTTCGGATGCCCGATACGATGATACTTCTCGACTTGATGTTGCCAATCATCTGGGACGTCCTCATCCTCCTCTCGATCATCCACCTCATGATGGTAAAGCTCCTTTAATGGACTAGCGAGTGACAGTCGTTCTAGTACGATGCGCCGCATGATGTCGTTTGGAACATCGAAAACGATCAGGGTTTGTAGTCCAGGGAGAGGCAGTCCGTTGGGTGTGGGGAGCAGTGCCATTGCAAATTCATCATTTTGCTCCGCCCCTGGTCCCAGAGTCAATACCTTGACACTGGCCAGTTGTTTGTACAGACGATGGAAAAGCCCACTGGCAGGATGTGCGCAATGTGAGAAATTAATGAGATGGAGTTCGTCTAGCTCCAGAAAAGAGCTAGAAGGAACTTTCGTAGGTGCTATGGTATCGATATCGGCGAGCCTCGCCAAGCCTTCAAGGAAGAGTTCGAAATCAGTTTCCGTCAGCATGAGCTCGTAGATCAATCCATCCAAGATCAATATCCGGAGATTGGGCATATAGACCTTGCAGAAAAAATCCGCAGTCCAGCCCGTCATTGGAGATTTGATCGCTGGGTAGTGCAAGTGGGGCAACTCAATGGAAGACATCTCCAGCTCGAGTGCGAGGGTCTGCAGATTGACGAGTACACCAAGGAGTTGTGACAAAGCTTTTGTTGTAGTGCTCGAATTTCTGTTATGGTCATCCATGCAGTAGTGTATCCGCAGGTTGACCAGATGTGATGAGAATATGGAGGGTGACGGCCAGGTCCAACTTATGCCAAAAAGGATAAGATCACAGATAGGAGACGTTGAACCAGGAAAAAGTGATAGTCCATGATGGAGGGGGTCCGGAGTCAATTCGCTGTGTACGAGTTGAAGATGCAGTTTTTCTAGCATATCGGCTGGATGGATGGAAGGGCGTGACATAAGGAAGAGTGCTTGACGTATGTGGGTGTGTGAGGTCGTCCTCAACGTAAACTCGCGCCAGCGGTGCACATGAGCATATAACTCCAGAATGATGAAGACAAGATAAGCGCCCCCACGATTTCGTCGGACTGTGCATGGTCATGGGAAGAGGAGGTTCGCCTGTGGGGAGCTCCGTTGAAGGGGTTTTCTGGGTCATTCCAAAGCAACGTGATCTTGAGAGGATGTGTTCCGCTATGTTGGAGGAAAGTGCGTACACGTTCAAGAGACGTAGCACCATCACCGAAGGAAATTTGTAACACAGTCCACAGTGATGGAGTCTGGGATAGGAGAGAATCCCAATGCTTGCATACACCCATTGCTGCGATGAGTGTCGATGGCGGGGGGTCAGACCGGCCATTGATGCCTCCTTCCTGCCCCAGGTACTGGTACAAATTATAATCTCTATACCAATCGTCCCAATGCCTGCCTCTCCACTCATTTTGCATAGAGTACTCATAGAAGGTAGCTTGATCTTCTTTGCAGACCAACTCGAAGATCATGTGGAGCACGTCGTCCGACAGCCGATCGATGTAACACCTATTCATCTCAAACTTTTCGAGAAACGGAAGGGTAAGTGCCATAATCACTACTAGTCGTGGCTGATAGTTACGCACTGTCAGTGTTGTCAGGACCGGTCGAGCACCGCTGTACCGATGCGAGTCCTCGATGATGAACTTGTCTTTGGAGTGCTTTGACTTGCCAAAGTCGAGATTCTCTTGGGTACGGCGATTCACGGCTTTGAATTTCGCCATTCAAAGTCAACTTCAGCGCCTACCGGTTACCAGACCGGCTGAGACCTAATAGAAGGAAGACAGTTGTTCCTTCTACTCCTAGATAATCAAAGCTAGTCTCCTCTAGCCAAATGTTCCTGATTCAGACGAACAAAACTGACATCGTTCTCATGTCTTGCTCTAGCCTCAGGTCCTGGGGCTTTGACCTACAGATGCAGGCTCGACTTCTCCGGATTGCACTTCGAAAGTCGAGTGGAATTGCAGTTTTCTTCTCATACCAGCAATGATGTTGATGAAACAAACATTCATGCTTTGCTGACATGCACCGGCACTTGAACTCGACTCGCACCTCCTACTAAGTAGTAGGGACCATTCGAACATATTAGGGTATAGCACGGGTATGGGAGTAGTTCCCCTGTTCGTACGTGCGATGTGCAGGCCGTACTTAACACTTCTCATCACTCTGCTGACCATCCAGCTCGATTAGCTCTTTTCAATCCGAGACACCGACCATTATTCCAACGGACTCCGCTATCATACAGTACAGTCTTGGTTTCCGAAAACAATTCGTCCTAGTGACCTAGTCGCTACACTGGAAAATTGCACAAGCCTACCAACGTCATGAATGTCTGGACTCCAGCTCTGACCCGTGTTTGTTGGGCAGGACAAGTGGGATTGACACTTCGATACATCGACTGCGATGATCCTATTTGTCACTCTCTGCTTGCTAACATCGAAAAGTACGGAGTGTAGACATAGTAAAATCAGTTTGGCTGAACTACAAGGAATAGTAACTTTTTCAACCCAAGTTGCGAGCGACGTAGTACATGACAAGTGGATGGAGGTACTAGGTGAAATGTGACCACTGCCTGCCAACTATATCACAATATCGATAACGATCAGATTCCGGATGACCGATATGATAGTACTTCTCGACTTGATTTCGCCAATCATCTGGAACGCTTTCATCCTGCTCCTCTTCATAGTAGTAAAGCTCATCTAACGGACCAGCGAGCGACAGTCGCTCTAATACAATGCGCCGCACGATGTCCGCTGGAACATCAAAAATGATTAGGGTCCGAAGTCCAGGGAGAGGGAGACCCGCCAGTTCGTTGGGCGTTGGGAGCAGTCCCATTGCCAGTACGACATTGGCGTCATCTGCCCCTGGTCCTAGTGTCAATGTTTTGACAGTGGCCATTTGTGTGTACAGGCGGCGGAGGAGCCTCTCATCATCACGATGTGAGAAATTAAGGAAGTGGAGTTCATCTAGCTCCAGAAGATAGCTAGAAGGCTCCTCAACATCGGTGACCATAGCCAACTGGTCAAGGACGCCATCGACACTGTCGTCCAGCTGTGTAGCTACACATAAGGTCAATACCCGGAGATTAGGCATGTGGGCGTTATCGAGAAAATCCACAACCCAATATGTCATTGTCATGGACTTGATGGCCAGACAACGCAAATGAGGCAATTTGATGGACGTGGTATCTGCAGGAAAGGTTGTGAGGTCTAGCTCGAGTGCCAGAGTCTGGAGGTTGACGAGTGCGCCAAGGAGCTGCCACAAAATTTTGGCAGGACTTGCTCTTGTATTTCCGTTGTCCTCATTCATCCAGGCATCATAGCGGAGGCGTAAATCTACAAGATGTGATGAAAGCATGGAGGATGACGGCCAACCCCAATTTATGCCGAAAAGGAGAAGATCATGAATGGGAGGTGCCGAATCAGGGAAAAGCGATGGTTCATTGATGTAGTGAGCTGCGTGACATTTGTTGTGGACGAATTGAAGATGTAGTTTTCCCAGTATACGAGCTGGATGGACAGATGGCCTCGACATGAATGAAAGCGCTGAATATGTGTGGGCAATGGAGGTCGTCCTGAGGGTAAACGCCTGCCAACGATGCACATGATGATAGAGTTCCTGGATGATTGAAACAAGATGGATGCCGGACATGATTTCTTCGCGCGTTGTTAGTTTTATTGCTCTTCCAACTTCGGTATCATCCTGAACACACGGCACAATCCAGGCCGGGTCATCCCAGAGGAGTGTTACTTGAAGAGGATGTGTGCCACTGTACCGCAGAAATGTCCGCACATGCTCGAGAGCCGCAGCACCTTCACGGAATGAAATCTGCAATACAGTCCATATTGATGGAATCTGTGACAGGACGAGATGCCAACGTTGGCACACTCTCATTGCTGCCAAGAGTATTGATCCTGGCAGGTCTCCAAGTTTCCAGTTTTCATAATCACACTCAAAGTCTCCCCAATCGTCCCAACGTACACCTTTTAAATCGGTTTCAAGATAGTCACTGAAGGTGGCTTGGTCTTCTTGACAGACCAGTTTGAAAATTATGCAGAGTACATCATCCGGGAGCCGATCGATATAACAACTGTCCATTGCGGTTACCGACTTCTGGAGAAATGGAAAGGTAAGCGTAGTTGTGGTTGATACTTTCCAGAGAGACGCACTGCTCAAGGGTCTATACCGCTGCACCAACCTTGGTCGTGAACTTCAAGTTGCACAATTGTACAGCGTGCTTGGTTGACCAAAATGATGCCACCCGTCGCGGCAAACAAGGCATCATTACGATACTCGCTTAGAAATGTTCCTTCGCCACTCCAAGTCAAACGTGATGCATTGATGACGTATTAGTTCCTGGCACTATACTGTCCTAATGGTATTTAGAAACACTAATCCCAATTGATATCGAGAAATAATAGATCGTCGTTCTCCTGCCTTGCTCAGCTGGGTTCAGCTGGCACCTTCAATAGGTGTGCTTGATTGGACCCAGAGTCCCCATGAATATCAAGATTTGAGCCAGACTCAACAGCAGAGGTAAGCCATCTCTAAACAACCTTCTTACATTTTCCTGTAGACTTCAAATGTTTCATCCACGCAAGGCTCACCACCGTCTCTTTCATCCTACGTGCACACGTCTCCATTGAACAAGCTCCATCATGTCCACTGGCGCTAACGCTTTCGTTAGTCGCGTGCACCATCCCAGCCCTCCAGAGCCCTCTCGCACTTTCTTTTCAGCCAACTACACCCTTTCAGTCTTCCCCTTCAACTCGGCTCTTCGTTGACACTGGCTTTGGCAATGATAAATCGATGATGAAAGCTGAGGACAACAGCTTGGTCTACAAGAACAAAGATCATGGTGACCCTTTCTCTAGGTATGGTCAGCGCTGTGGCCAGCCTTGGTCGTGGTCTCCTTTGGGACATTCCTGCAGTTGATGGGGTCGCTGCAACTTGAGTTTCTCGCCACACTGGAATTCCTCAACTCTGCGAGCATCCTTGCTGACCAAGGGAATTAAAATTGCAACTGCGAGCCTCAAGGATCTTATTCGTCACGATGTCATCTCTTACTTGCTGACATTGAAACGAATGTTGACATAGTGAAATCAGGTTGGCCGGATCTGATGAAAAGGCATGATGATAGTAACTTTTTTCGACTCAAGTCGTCAGCGATGCATACATACATGGCAAATAAACGGAATATTACTAGTAGGCTAGAGATGTGACCACTGCCTGCCAACTATATCATAATAACGGTAAGACTTGAGATGACCGATACGATGGTACTTCTCAACCTGATGTTGCCAATCGTCCGGGACGTTCTTATCCTGAGTCTCGCAACAGTAAATCTCCTCCATTGGACCAGCGAGTGACATTCGTTCTAGTACGATGTGCCGCATGACGTGCTTTGGAACATCAAACGCAATCAAGGTCCGAAGTCCAGGGAGAGGGAGATCTGCCAGTCCACCGGACGTTGGGAGCAGTCCCATCGCTAATGCAAGATTGTCACCCTCGCCTGGTCCCAATGTCAATGTTTCAACAGTGGCCATTTGCGTGTACAGGCGATGGAGGAGCCCAGCATTTTGATGATATAACAAATGTCTGAAATTAAGGAGATGAAGTTCATCTAGCTCCAGAAGATAGCACGAAGAATCATCGGCGTCAGAATCGGTAAGCCTGGCCAACTCGTCAAGGACGCCTTCGGTACTGTTGTTATCCTCTGGAGTAGATACACATAAGGTCAATATCCGGAGATCAGGCATGTGGATGGTATGGAGGAAGTCCACGGCCCAGGATGCCATTGAGCGTGACTTGATAGCTAGGCTATGCAAATGAGGCAGCTCGATGGGCATAGTGTTTTTGTGAAAGTAATGGAGGTCTATCTCGAGTGCCAGAGTCTGGAGGTTGACGAGTGCGCGAAGGAGCTGTGTCAAATCTTTCGCTGCTTCAGAACCTGTCCCTACATTCCCGTGGCCGTCACTCCCGACAATATCATAATGGATCCGCATATCGACGAGGTGATATGAGAGCATGGAGGATGACAGCCAGGCCCAGCTTATGCCAAATAGGAGAAGATTGCGAATGGGAGGTACTGAACCAGGGAAAAGCAATGGTTCATCGATGAAGTGAGCTGCATGACGTTCATTGTGAACAAACTGAATATGCAGTTTTTCCAGTATACGAGCTGGATGGACAGATGGGCTCGACATGAATGAAAGTGCCTGGTAAACGTGGGTAATGGAGGTCGTCCTGAGCGTAAAATCGCGCCAGCGATGCACGTGGCCATATAACTCCTGGATGATTGAGATAAGATGGACGCCGGCCATGATTTCTTCGCGCGATCTGGGCTTTTTGGCTGGCATGGTATCATCCCAAACTTGAGAATCTCGCACGACCCAACTGGGATTGTCCCAGAGAAGTATAACGTGGAGGGGACATGACCCACTATACCGTAAGAACGTCCGTGCATGCTCGAGAGCTGCAGCACCTTGACGGAAGGAAATCTGCAACACGGCCCACATTGATGGAGTCCGTGACAAGAGGGAGTGCCACCGATTGCACACTTTCATTGCTTGTAAGAGTGCTGATCGTGGAGGGTCCGAGTCATCTCCCGGGTCATTCCAGTTCACAGAGTCGGCCCCGCATTCATCCCCCCAGTCGTCCCAATTCATGCCCATAAAATCTTTTTCGGCATAAGCATTGAAGGAAACTTGGTCTTCTTCAGAGATCAACTTGAAGACCGTGCACAGAATGTCGTCCGACAGCCGATGGATATAAGAACTATTCATCGCGACTTCTGGAGACACAGAAAGGTAAGCGCAGTTATGGTTGATACTTTCCAGAATGACGCACTGCCCGAGGTCTACTATTACTGCACCAATTAGTAGTGGAAGCTCTTGGTTGTGAATTTGTCACCGTACCCGCACGAACAAAGCAACCAATCGACATCGAGCTAATAGATCATCATTCTCACGCCTCAATATTTGCTACTCTGTAGGCTCTGTATCTCCGTTCCAATGCTCGTCCTCTGATTGTGCTTTGCCCCACAGTTGCAAGCTCGACTCGTGCTCGGAGTTTTCTTTTTATACCGATGATGCCATTGGCGAAACGAACATTCGTGTTTTACTCGATCCAAAACTCCTGGCAAGTCCGACGGACCGTCCGAACATCAGTCTTCGTTGCGATATGCTGGCTATAACTGTTCACTCTTGAGACGGCCAAGGCTCGTCATATGAGTAGCAATGATCGGCAGGCACCAGTTACGATTATGAGTGGTTGACGTCAAGCACCGTGGAGCTGTCATGACTAGACAGCTAAACCCCGTCCTATCAGAGTGTGCTGTGCGTGTTCAAAGAACCTTCTATTATGCTACTGAATAGTGCACACATACAGCAAAGAAGGCAGTGTTGGGAGGCTCTCACACCGGGTCGAGCACAGGATACATCTACAGCTTGGGCAGTGTTTGGTGTCTTCTATTCGAAAAACCTCTTGTGTAAGGCGGACACGGACATGTACAACTATTGTCCCCAATATTAGATTAGCGTGTTCCACCACACCGCCTCCAACCTCATCGCCTTGTTTGTGAATGGCCGTGCAGCCTCGGGCGCACTTAGCTCGGGTTATCGCAAAGCCTGACTCCCCCTTGCCACCTTGTCCACTTCAGTGACGTCAACTTCTATCGTGGTAGAAGATGACTTAGTGGCCTCAGTCACCGCGCCCACGTCAACGTGGGCGATGGGCTCTGCGGACAGCACGACATATTGGGTGTCAGTGGTGTCCGCATTGTCGGTCACTGCTAATGACGACGTGCTGGGGCCTTTGATGCCGCCAAGCACATGAAGCTCCATGGCTTCGTTGTCAACAATAGTGTTGATAATACTGGGTGCCCCTGAAATAGATGTGGGTGCAAAAGTAGTGAAGCTTGGAGAGCGAGTGTATAACTCTGTACCCATGCCTGCTGATGAGGCTTGGGCAGATAGCGGGGCGACACGAAATACGGTTGGTTCATGGTGAACAATATTAACGGCAGAAGCGCGGTGAATGCCAGTGTGGGATGCCTGCCCCCACCAATGGTAGAATAAGACCAACATCGCCCATAGGCGTCTGGAGTAGGCAACGTTATGTCGAGGGATTGCAGTGGAACGCACATGTGTGGCTGTGTTGGGAGTGGGCGAAGAAGTACCATGGACTGGGATTGCGCGGAGTGATCTCAAAGAGGTTGGGCGATGCCATGCGAAGACGTAGAGTGACAGAAGGAGTGCAAGAAAAATAACTGTTGTGCACGTGGTCTCAGTATTAATCATCAAGAACAAGAGCGAAGGAGGGAAGCATGATAATGGGCGTAAAGTCTCCAATGGGGTAGGGGAAATAGACCGAGAGAGAGAGAGATAAGGCGAACCATCTTGCCCCATTACCATAGAAATTCGCAAGGATGCAAACTTACCAGTTATGACAACGACATCAATCACGGTGTGGCGATCCATGGTTCCGGGGTCACTACTGACGGGATCCCCACCCCTAGATGAGAGGGACTTGATAGGTTCGGTATCAAAAGGAGCCATGGGCGTATGTGCGAGGTAAGGATACAGGGAAACGGAGAGGGAGGTGGAAGAAGACAAGAAAGTGGTACTTTTTAAGTCCGTGCCAAGATGATATGATTAATGAAGGGAGCGCCAAAACCGAGCGCTGAAGGCTTCTCTAGCGGAAAGTGCTCATCCGGAATAAACTGTCCACACACTGACATAGCCATATATGCCTCCCACAAAGAGCACTCAGACTACTGCCTCAACTTCCATGGAAATCTGGTCAAGAATTGATGAGTCACTCATCCGAGTATTTCCGAGTGGCCAACACTGTCGTGACTCGTCAGCTAATTGCGAGTTTCGCGCAGGAAGTGGAGAGAACCTTGTCTCGTGTTACATATAGTGTATACGGTTCTTGAAATTCTTCAGGTGCTCGGCGTGCAGCCGAGCGAGACCCATGATAGATCCGTAGCCCGTCCAAACTGAAAAAGAGAAGAAACCCCAATGCGTACCTTTGCTGTGGCCACTGAGGTAGGATCTCATCTGGCTCGTACGGTCGACTTTGGGTCGACTGCTGTTTGTGTCCAGGGTCGCATGGTAAACACGAGGCGGCGCTTTCTGGAGACTGTGGCACTGTGCTGTTTCAGAGCCCGTTCTAATTAGACTTCTCATAACCAAGGGATCTTTGAAGATTGTTGATCCGGTAGCCTCCGGTAGTGTGGGGGGAACGCACGAGTAGCAATCTGCCCGCACTGTGATCATCATTGCAAGTCGCTGCGGCACGGCCCCACGGGATTCAGACATTAGTCATGCTCTGTGGCAGTGCCAATTATGCTTTAGTGCGGGCTTGGTGCGGACACGTATGGCTCTCGGCAGAGCCTTGCCTAAAAGCTTCGTCACTTTAACCATAACTTATACTTAAGTACCGTGCAGTACTGAGTACTCGTGGTTTCAAGGATGTGGGACGCTATTCCTCTGCTGTGCATTATCCTAACAGGCATCCTTGGCATCCTCATCTATATTACTTACACAAATAAACTTGCCAGACGCTCAGCGCAAGCTCGCCAGGCCATTCTCAAGAGCCTTGGCATCTCCACCACATCGAACCCCAAATTCATCGGTTTCTTCCATCCATACTGGTATGTCTTCCGCCGAGGACCGGGATGTTTAGCTGATGCAGACTTACACAGCAATGCAGGTGGTGGAGGTGAACGTGTACTCTGGACTGCTATAGCGGCCACCCAACGTGCACATCCTAACTGCATCTCACTAGTATATACTGGAGATCTCGACGCCACCAAAGAACAGATAATAGCTCAAGTGGAAGCACGCTTTGATATCTCTCTCGATCCCAAAACCTTGCATTTCGTCTTCCTGAAGAGGAGACGCCTAGTGGAGGATGCCGCCTGGCCACGGTTTACACTTCTTGGCCAGAGCCTTGGGTCCATGATTCTCGCTTGGGAGGCCTTAGCCCAAGTCATCCCAGACTTATACATTGGTGGGTCTACTTGATTTGGATACTTTCGGACGATTAACGCGCACACCACCTAGACAGCATGGGCTATGCTTTCACATTTCATGTCGTTGCGTGGATCACTAAGGGTTCCGTACCTATGGGTGCATATGTGCATTACCCAACAATTAGTACAGACATGCTGGCCCGCGTGAAGGCCAGAAAGGTGGGTCATACCAACCGTGGAGATGTCGCAGGCTCGGCGGTCTTGAGCCGCGGGAAGATCTGGTGAGTATTACTGACCCACCGCCGTTGCGACGGAACTTCTTATAACATTTTCTTTCACAGGTATTACCGTTTCCTAATGTATCACTACTCCCTGGCACTCTCCCGACCCTCCTTTGTTATGGCCAACTCAAGCTGGACAAAGAATCATGTCGATGCGATACTCTCGCACTCTGACACCTTTATGAACGTCCTGCACTATTTTTCGCCATTTACTATCCTTCGTATCTTTACCACTGCGTTCAGGGGCCCGAGAAAACCCCACAACGAGCCAATAAGCAAGAAACGAGAAGCCAAGATTGTCTACCCACCATGCGATACCCGCGAAATGGCAGAATTCTCCTTGGACGCCAGGGAAAGAATTATCCTGAGTATCGCACAATTCAGGTAAATTCCATCTCACTTTCCATTCATTTCTAGAGCTCAACTAATATGTTTAAAAGGCCAGAAAAAGATCACCCTGCACAACTTCGCGCTTTTGCGCAGCTGTTGGCCGATCACCCAACCTACACTTCTGGTCCCTCTTCGGTGAAACTTTTCCTCCTGGGTGGTGCGCGTAACGCGGACGACCACGCACGTGTCCAATCCCTTAAGAATCTCGCAGAGGAGCTCAAGATTACCCCTCACGTCCAGTTCATCGTGAACGCAAGCTACCCCGAGATGCTCGGCTGGCTCGCATTGGCTAGCATCGGACTCAGTACGATGGTGGACGAACATTTTGGGATAAACGTTGTTGAATTTATGGTGCGAATTCCCTGTGTTTCACCTTTTTATTTGATAGTGACTTACCTGCGACAAAACTAGGCCGCAGGCGTGATTCCTGTGACGCACGCTTCCGGTGGTCCACTTCATGATATTGTCGTACCTCTAGACGGTGAAGCAACGGGTTTCCATGCGCGCGATTCGCAGAGCTTTGCAGACGCCATGCACACCGTGTTGAGCATGAGTAAGTCGGAAGAGAAAGCCATGAGAGAGCGTGCGCGTACGTGGGCTGTAAGTGCATTCGCCGAGGAGCGCTTCGTGGAGGGTTGGGAGACTGCTTGGAAAGGGTGGGTTCAATGAGTGCAGGGGTCATTTTTATGCTCCCCAATCGATTCCATCATCAATAATTGAGCGTTGAATTGCATATCAGGATGTACTATAGGGGCTCTGATACAGTTATGCTGTCGTATACACTTCGAGATATAATTTGGAATATATAGTTCGTAATACACCCTTCAAATGAATTGATGTGATGCAATGCACATTCCGCTGATCAATCGTCCACGCGTTCAAGAAGTTCGTCCCGCTTCCCAATGAGGTCATTAACATCGTTGTACCCGCAGAGACCCATCGTAGCATGCATATCAGTCACGGTCTGCATCAGAATCTGCTCGACTCCTGCCTGTCCGGCAATGGCAAGACCGTACAGGTATGGACGAGCAACTAGAGTTTTTGATAAATAAACAGTACCATCATAGAAAAATTATAACACGTACTGAGGACACCCTGTGCGCCCATTGCCATGGCCTTGATAACATCACTGCCTGTACGAATGCCAGAGTCGAAGAGTACCGTCAGGTTGCCGTTCCTCTGTGCCTCAAGGACCTTAGGTGAGCGCATGATCTTGGATAATGCATCCAAAGCACCAATGGCACCGTCGATTTGCCGTCCACCGTGATTGGACACAATGAACCCGTGAATACCCATATCGATAGCTTTCTCCGCATCCTGTTGCGAGCGTCATCACGACCTCTGAATATCGTTGAACTAGAAGGATGAACTCACGGACGCCCGCAGAATCCCCTTCAGAATGATAGGGCCATCCCAGTGATCCTTGATAAACTGAAGATCATCCCAGGACCTGAAAGAACCTGAGCTAGTATCTGCAAGCCACGCCTTGGCGAGTTTCATTGCCTTTTGGGCATTCGCATCACCCCCATTCATCGCTGCGTCTCTAATCTTCTCTGGCTCGAACGGGAACACGGGTGTCTCGTGCACAGGTTCGTACCCGAAGCGCTTCATGAACACGGGGTCGGAGAAGCCAACCTGTGTGCCCACGCCGTAAATGAAGGGTGTGTAAGCAGTATCAAGGTCGTGTGGACGCCAGCCCAAGACCATGGCGTCGAGCGTGATCACGAGCGCAGTGAAGCCTGCAGCTTTGGCGCGCTTAAGGATGGATATTGCCAAATCCTCCGTGTGCGGCCTGGAGTGTTAGAGATCGAGTTAGAAACAATGGAATGGTGATGCGAGATTTAAGCATACCAGTAGAGCTGATACCACCGCTGACCATTTGGCCCGTTTGCCCTTGCGATATCCTCAATTGACCGGGAGGAACCTGAACTCATGATATAAGGGATCCCGCAGGCAGCGGCAGCCTTCGCAGTCGCGATTTCTCCGTCTGGATGCAAGGCACCCTGTGCACCTACGGGTGCGACAAACACGGGCGCGTTGAACTTTGCTCCGAAGATCGTTGTCTACCCAGATGTAGAACTACATTAGGCAGGGGGAGCAATAGCCTATAACTACTCACTTCAACACTCCGGTTAGTGCAGTCCTTGAGCACTGCGGGGACGATCTTCCACCGGTCGAGCGCGCGCCTATTTGCGGCGTCTGTCGAGCCCGTCCCCGCACTCCCAAAGACGAACATGTATGCCGCTAGCATCCTCCAAATCAAAAGTTAGAACCTCGAGCGGATGATAACACGTACGGAGGTGGTCTTTCATCACCTCCCGGGCCTTGTCCTCTATCTCTTTCAAAGCGAAACTGCCCAGAACGGGCGGCTTTGCCTGTTCATAGATATCCTTGAAGTATTTTCTCCATCGAGAGGATTCAGGGACAGATGTCATCGTTGTAAGGGTAGAGAGTGGGGGTCGAAAGTCTGGGGAGGCCTTGGTGCATAGGGTGACATATTTAAGGCAGTCTGGAGGCAATGACCGGATAAGCCGACGTGACTGGGGAACGGGTATGCCGCCGCGACTTGGCCGACACAAGCTGAGAAGTTGCTCTGAGTAACTCACTTTAGTATAGCTCAGGGCGTGCGTTTGTAACTGTTCATAAACACTCATTTTGGCTTTATTCGAGAGAAATATATTGTGCCGGAGTCCGTGGCAGCGCGGCTAGGGAACGAGTATGCCAGGGCCATCTAAAAAGTTGACTTGACCGACACTTGAAGTTGAGAAGTTGTTCTGAACAACTCCCGTTCAGTATAGCTCAGGGCGTGTGTTCGTAACTGTTCGTAAAGACTCATTTTAGCTTTATTCGAGAGAAACATACTGTGCCGGAGTCGGGCCATGGCTTGGCCCGAAAACCCTGGCTTGGCTTTAGAGGGCTCGGACCTGGAAGAAACTCAGGCCAGGCCCTTTGGCAGGGCCTGGGCTTTCAAAGTAAAAGGGTGCCAAATCCTTGATATAGTGGGGAGGATTCTCTCAGATGAATTCGTGCTGGCACCTGTGCAGGAGGATTAAGTTACGTCATTTAACTGTATAGTTCTATTTGCTAACTTAGGTTGTGTCTCGGATCTTGAAGCTTGAGGACCGGTTATCTTTAAGTCCGCCCTTCGCGCATACAGTGCCGAGCACATGTGTCAATCACGCACAGGTACGGGTAACCCGCGCGGGTCACGAGAACGGGTACTGCCAAACGTGCTTACAAATATTTGTGTAAGCAGTGTATCTACACCGCCGCTGCTACTGACGACGACGAGCCCAACTGTCATTCTCCCTTTAAGCGTATCATCAGTCGTAGATTCAACATTGCAGAGCTTCATGCCTGTCGTCACCGTCCCCGCGTATCTTGTCTCTGCTCGTATGTGCGTGCTGCCACTTGTCGACCCCTGACGCCATATATTTTTGCTCGTTTCTGTGGCGCCATTCGCCTTTACTTGCCTGCGCTTGTCTGCCCCTGCACCTACTTATTTTTACTTGTTTACCGCTGTCTCCGCATGTCTACTAGTATTTGAATGCATACCCGCGGGTTTATCCCGACACCCATGCAACTCGTCGTCAACCGTGATTGGACATAATGACCCCGTGAATGCCCACATCAATTATAATCAATACCTTTCTCCACATCCTGTTGCGAGCGTTGTCACGACCTCTGAATAGCGTTGAACTAGAAGGATGAACTCACGGACGCCCGCAGAATCCCCTTCAGAATGATAGGGGGGCGGGGCGCCGCCAGGGCCATCCCAGGACCTGAAAGAACCTGAATTAGTTTCTCCGAGCCACGCATTTCCTTTCATTGCCTTTTGGGCATTCGCATCGCCCGCCTTCAACGCTGCGTTCAGGCTGATCTTCTCTGGCTCGAACGAACCTCGCGCTGGATGAGTATAAGAGTACATGCGAAATTCTGGCTATGTATCGTTTCCTGCTGACCTCTGGGACTTTTTGCAGGAGAGATATCAAAGGAGGTTCATCCAGATGAAATTAATGGTCGATTTCAGGGTGAGTTCGCCGTCCTCTCCAAATTATTTCAACGTTAACCACTGGCAGCATCTTTTAGACATCGGGGGTCTGGAGCCAATCGTATTGTCTCTCTGTGAAACCCTTCAATCCATCCCATTCTCTTCACCTCAGCCTCACCCCTCCTCGGAGCTCCAAAAGGCGTTTTACTCTACGGACCTCCAGGTTGTGGGAAGACTATGCTCGCACGTGCGCTAGCTAAAGAATCTGGTGCAGCATTTATTAACGTCCCCGCATCTACACTCACGAATAAGTAGTTCGTCAACCCGCAATCATATTTGTCGACGAGATTGACTCCTTCCTCAGGGAACGACGTGGGGATGACCATGAGGTTATGGGTATGATGAAGGCAGAATTCATGACGTGAGCTACGCGTTCGCTTGTTGACGCTTGACTGTTGACCGATTTCGGGTGCTTGGTTCATGGGATGGCTTGACGTCAGGTTCTGAAAGGATACTAGTGCTGCGCGACGAACAGAACAGGTGACATCGACCCTGCAATTCTGCGGCGCATGCCGAAGCGGTTCGCTGTAAGTCTTCCAGAGGCAGAACATATATTCAAAAGTCTGTCCTTAGTACGTGTCTATATCACTGATTTAGGATTGCTCTCACTCTGAACTCCATTAAATGCTGATGGACACGAAGTTGTATCATCATCGTTCCTTGTGTACCCTTACTTGTCAGACAACAGGGTTCTCTGGTCCGGATTCGCACGAGTTATGTCGCAATGCTGTGATGGTCCTGGTGAGGGAATGTATGTGCGCCATGGAGCATGATAAAGATGCGTCGACGAAGGTCGAGAAAGAGGTGCGCATTTTAGAGTCAACTTCGTGAATCTCACCAACTGCGAATGTCAGGGCTTCAACATGCGTCCGCTCACCCTCATCGATTTCTATGAAGCAGAGGGATCGATCCATCTACATCGAAAGATGAGAGCAGTGATGATTCATGTAACCTACCTCATTCATTATGCCTCAATTTCTATCGTCTGCATCGGTTGTTGAGTAGCATTGATTATTATCAGAAAGACCCAGACATAACTGATCTACTTGAACAGTCCAACCAACATGTCTCGCTTCGGCCGACCCTCGTTGATACAAAAATGTAAAAAAGAAACCTTCTCAAATCGGGTTCTGCAGGTCCACTGTCATCATGTAGGCCATTGCCTCAGCACGGTACGTGTCCTGTGTAATATCCCGAGGGATCCAGCCTCCATGTAAAGTAAGGAGGTTTGGCGAGCTTAAGTTCCACATCGGCCACTCATGATCCCCTACACTATTTGGGTCAAGGTTGGTCACAAAGCGAACGAGACGTGACGCCATTTCGCCTCCAGCGTAAAGGTTACGTAAGTCAGACGCGTGGCACTGCGAGGCATGTCAATATCACAGGATAGGAGCGTGCCTGTCATCGCAACTCACCGCTCCCAGGTATGGAAGCAACTTGAAACGCTTGCTCATTAGATATTATATGAGAATCTGCTTGGAAGGTGTGAATTCCGACTCACGGAATGCCCAAGTGTTCTGCTTGCGGAGCGTTGTTCCAAGAAAAAGCGGCGGGGGGCCTGGAATACTGCGTCACCCTGGAATGCCGCAATACGCTTGAACTGCGGAGTCAAGGCATTGAAATCTCCCGTATTAAACGGGGAGCCTTGAGTTATATTCTGGGGGTAAAGCTCCATTAGCCGCTGGATTGTAGCGGACGGAGCATTGGGGAGCCAGTACTGAATGTACTCTTCGAACTGAGAGTCCGTGCTGAAATTCGAGGAGGATGTTAGTGTGAATTAGAATGTAATGACTTCGGTAGACTGACGTGATATTGCAGTTACGTAATGAAAATATAGTTCCTTCGTCATCACAATTCCCTGTGATAAAAGGGACATCCGCGACGGAGCCTTGCAAGACTAGGTTTTGTGGATCGGCCGTCAGAAAGACTCCATCCACTCGAGGTAACCAGGCGAGTAGCAAGCCCTGTATAGCGATATCAGTGTCGCGTATTACTTTACATGAACTTACTCACTTGGTACGAAAATATATTCGGTGTCTGGTTGATAGCAAGCATGAGTGTGTCATACGGAACCTCTCGCAGACATTGCAGCGTGTCCGAAGAGCTCGTACAATTGGTGTTCTTCACAATAAAGTCATAGTAACTTTGTCCATGAGTGATATCACCGACTGGAATCGGCGATCCACTTTCCATGAATGCAGCGCGGAAAAGCCCTTCGGTGTTTCCCCCGTTGGTGACCATATGAAGTGCAACAGATATAGCGCCGGCGCTTTCGCCCCAGCTGAAGTGATGACATTAGCCTTGTCCTTGTGGGACGAGAGGGCACAACATACATAGTGACTTTGGTGGGATCACCACCGAAAGCGCTGATATACTTTTGGACCCATTTAATTGCCAGTCGCTCTATAATTCGATGTGACATGAGAACTCGGTGCAAAAAAAACATCGCATTCTACTCACGATCTTGTAGTCCCAGGTTTCCTACGCCTGCTTGCCTGACTTCTTTCGAGGCGAGGAATCCAAAAGCTGATTGTTTGTAATAAATCATTATGGTATGCGTCGACTGCAGACGGCTCACCTGTTAAGCTAAATGGACCTTGGTCAAAAACTGTTGACATGAGTGAACCAATGTACAGTAGGCTGTACGCGCTAACCCTTGGATGCTTGTCCAAATCTAATACACTACAATGCAAAATTGTTATGAACATTTGCGCATATAAAGGGTTTCAAATTTCGTCACTCACATTTTCACCAAGAGAGTATTGTGGTCGAAGTGTAGTCCGTGGGTCATCAGCGAGCATCGCAAACAAAACAGACATAGACACATGTAGCTCGCCCGTGAATGTTATCCCGATGCCAAAAAATGGCAAGTATCGCGATACGGTGAATATGTATCGTACAAACGTCCATTTGCGGTGCCAGACCCACTGCAACTTTCGGAATGTCATTGAAGGATTCTGTGATCAGCACACTGCGCACACCTCTGCCTTTAGAGTAATGCAGTAGTTGAAAACCTAGGCAAGTAGATTAGCATTACTGATCCACATACCCCGAATCCGAGTTAATCAAGACACTCACTAAAACAAAAACGTTGCGACTGGGTATTCCAGTGAGACAATACCCACATAGACATCTAACAAGATTCCATACCATTGCAATACTGGGCGGATTGAGTTAATTAGAGACCTTGAACAATATCAAAAACTTTGGATGTTGCATACCTTGAATGCCTCAATGCCAGAGTCGACGTAGAAAGGAGTAGTGTCACTCAACAAGTTCGTGTAAAGTATAATGAGTGGGCAGTAAGTTAGGCATGGTGGATCTCGCTGTGTTACTTCGCAATATAAACATGGATGTGACGACCGAGCACTGAGTGGTGCTATGCTATCATACACCAAGCGTTGCAACGTGGATCTGTGCGGTGATATGAGCGATGTGATATAACAAATTTGCAGAACAGGCGAATGGTCAAAAGTACCAGAAAATGTGTTGATCTTCATCACCTAAAAGGTCATTTAATGTTACGCCGAGTGTAACGAAAGGAACAAAGCCAAACAAATCTATGACAAGGGAACAGCCCTTGAAGTCAAGTCAAAGAGAAGTAAGGATCCGAAGAGGAATCCTTAGTCAAGTCAGAAGAGTTCAAGAGGAAATCTGCGTAGGTCAAGCTGAAGAATCAGCAGTGACCTAGAGGCAGTATTTATACAGAATAGAAGCTATGCGAGGGTACAGGGTAGCGGTAATAATAGTACTACATGCGTATGTGGTGAGGACGAGGCAGTACGAACCTAAATAGATGAAACAGGGGTTACATGTGTAGCAAGCATGTATCAAGGGAAAAAGAAGTGTGCAGCACGGCGACTGTAACATCACCCTCTCACTAAGCAGAACAACCCAGTTGTTCTATTCATCCACGTGCTCAGAGGCCTGTCCAAGGTCGCCTACTGCATCCCAAAACCCCTCTCTTTCCATCCACTGCGTTGCGTACGTCTGAATGCGTACCGCGATATCTTCCAGACAAATGTTGAATGCGGTGGAAGTGATATTGTCGGCAGGGGGGGAACGGATATCGTTTACGATCGCTTTGATACGATCTCCTAAGGTATAGAGACCATGTAGGTCAGACAACTCCTGGTTGTCTCTTATACACCTCTGGAGAGGAGCGCGATAACGACCATGAGAGAGGATGGTTCTGCGACGGAGTTCGGTGTTTCCTGCCTCAGATAAGAATGGATTGTCACGGACGACGTAAGGGCAGTTATGCCTGACTCTGGTGGAGAAGCGGGGTCAGCGACGAAGTGGACCAGGACCAGCTGGTAAAGCTTGTTCAATGGAGTGGAGAGAAGGAATATCATCATCATTGTCAGATGGAAAGACGCGATTTACGTCGTCTACGGAAGCGGTACTGGCCGAGCTCGTATGGATTGAGCTCATGCCTCTAGCGGAATGATATGTTGGAGACCGGCTTCCTGTGGTCATCCGTCCATAATGAGGACGAGGTGACCGAGGTTCGAAAGGGGTCGAAGGGCGGGGGATCTCGTTGGCAGAAGGCATCTTTATTCGAGGGGATGGTAGTGGTTTGAGTTGAAGTGACTCTGAGGCGATGGGTGGTCTTATAAGCCTCTAGAGTTTCGGCGGAGTTTGAAAGATCAGATTCAGATAGCCACTCATTATCTGCGGATGGATAGCCTTTCCATTTCACAAGGTATTTCCGTCTTGTGGCAGATCCGCGGTGTCCCACAATTGCTTTGACTTCGAATTCTTCTTCGCCGTCCACGAGGTCAGGGGGAGGTGATAGGAAATTCGGGCCGTGTTCATCGTTCTCTCTATAAGGGGATAGAAGTGCGGCGTGGAAAACAGGGTGCACACGCCACTGTGCAGGGAGAGCTAAGCGATAGGTCACAGGGCCTAATACTTCTGTGATTGAGAAGGGACCCTCTCGCTTGGGTGAGAGTTTTCGGTTGTCATAGCCGAGATGAAGGTTCTTGGATTCTAGCCAAACCTTGTCTCCTTTCTTGAATGGAATGAAGGTTTTCGTGATTCTCTGCCTCATGGTTTGCCTTGCGAGTTCGTGTGAAGCAAGGGCTTCTTCTCTAGCTGCTTGAAGCTGTGAGATCTGATCTTCTATGGCGGGGATGTCCGTTCTCTCAATTGCTGTTGGTAGGGCTTGTGGATGATAACCCATCATGAGATAGAACGGAGAGGCGTTGCGAGCAGAGTGGTGGCGGGAATTGTGAACGAACTCTGCCATAGGCAGCATGTATGCCCACTGCGTCTGGTCATTAGCGCAGAAAATACGGAGAAATACTTCAAGTTCTTGATTAACTCGTTCGGTTTCTCCATCACTTTGAGGATGGAAGGCCATAGATAACGTGACTTTGTATCCAAGGAGTCGTCCTAGTTCTTTGGCAAATTTAGAGGCGAACTGTGGACCTCTATCAGAGATGATTTTTTCATAAAGTCCAAATCGAGAGTAGACACGACGGAAGAATATGTTGGCCACTCCTTCTGCATCAATGGTTTTGTTGCAAGGAGTAATTACCACCCCCTTCGTAAGCCCATGGTCTACCACGACCATGATAGAATCGAAACCGTTGGAAAGAGGGAGATCAGTGATGAGATCGACAGAGCACTGGGCAAAAGGAAGTTGGGATGAAGGTGCGGGGATAGGGTTCAAAGGAGGGTGGGATGGGTGGGTGTTAACTTTGTTCTGCTGGCAAGTGGAACATCCTTCGACAAATTTGCGAATGAAGGTCGGTAAACCAGGCCACCAATAGGTGCGGGAAATAAGTTCTTGGGTTTTGAAGCGCCCAGGATGACCAGCGGTTGGGGAATCGTGATGAAGGATAACGAGATCTTTTCTGATGTCACCAGGAGGAACGTATAAACGTCCTTTGAAAGAGAGGAGACCGTCTTTTAATGACCAATCAGAAAGAGCAGACTTCATCGGGGGAGGAAGAGTGGGATTCGATAAAGCGTCCAGAGCCAGCTGAACAATGGGGTCAACATCAGAGGAAAGTTTAAGGTGGGGAGTAAGAGCAGTGTCAACAAGGTTGACAAACAGGGAGTCGGGAAGAAGAGTGACGTCAGTATTGTCTGTAGCGTCATCGGGGATATGGTCTGCGTGGCGGGAGAGAGAATCTGGAATGGAAAGATCTTTTCCGGGAACGTGCTGGAGTTCCAGTTCAAAACGGGAGAGAAATAACAGCCAGCGAGCTTGGCGTCTATTAAGCTGCTGGGCTTGACGGAAATAAGTCAAGTTTTTGTGGTCAGTCATGACAAGGACTGGGAAAGGGGATCCTTCTAGGTAGTGGCGCCATGCTTCTAAGGCTCTGATAATTGCCAGCAACTCTCTGTCGTAAATCTGGTAGTTGTGTTCAGGAGCCGAGAAAGAGGTGGAAAGGTAGGAGCATGGGTGCCAATCGCCGTTCGAGTCTTTCTGTAAAAGAACGCCTCCGGTAGCATAGAGGGAAGCGTCTACCGCAATAGCAAAGGGGCGGTCCTTATCTGGGATACGGAGAACCGGGGCAGAGAGGAAACGATCTTTGAGAGTGGCAAAAGCTTTCGCACACTCTTCTGTCCAAGTAAAGACGATATCTTTCTTGGTGAGATCGATGAGGGGTCGGGCAATGGAGGAATAATTCGCAATGAACCGACGATAGAAGTTGGCAAATCCTAGGAAAGAACGAACTTGCTTGACAGTCGTAGGTTGTTCCCATTTGAGAACACCATCGAGTTTGACATGGTCCATGCAAATCTGGCCGGGACGAATAATGAGACCAAGGTATTCGACTTCTTGAGTGTCGAATACACATTTTTCGGGCTTGAGAGCAAGGGACTTTTCTCTCAAACGTTGGAGTACACGTCGTGTTCGTTCTTGATGAGATTTGAGATCTTCTGAGAAGATGAGTATATCGTCCATGTAAATGACAATCCATCCTTCATTGATCATGTCCGCGAAATAATCATTCATCATTGCTTGAAACGTAGCCGGTGCATTGCATAATCCAAAGAACATCACGGTGGGTTCGAAGAGACCACGAGATGTCTTGAACGCTACCTTCCATTGATCGCCTTCCTTGATTCGAACGTTATTGTAACCTGCTCGTACATCCATCTTAGTGAAGATCTTCGCCAATTTGAGTTTGTCAAGAAGATCAGGGATACGAGGAAGGGGATAGGCGTCCTTGATAGTAGCATCATTCAATTTGCGATAATCTTGGCAGGGTCGGAGAGAACCGTCTTTCTTTCCTATGAAGAAGAAAGGTGAAGCTTGGGGGGATTTAGAGGGTACGATGAATCCTTTAGCAAGATTTTCGTCAACGAAGTCATTCATGGCCTTTTCTTCGGGAGTGGAAAGAGGATAGATTTTGCAATCTCGAGGGATATAATCGGGTTTCAGTTTGATACAATGATCAAATGGATGGGATGGGGGAAGTGAACTCATTGCTGCTTTGTCGAAGACATCCTTGAATTCTCTGAAGGATGCAGGAACGAGTTCTTCAAACGTCTTTGGCTTTTCTTGTTCATGGCTTTTCTGGGCCAATTCTTGAGCAATATTCACCGCTTTACGTAAAGGGAGTGGATCGCAGATGTAGTGAACGGCATCAGGGAGGATTACTTCTGTGCCGTCACGGGATAGGAATGATAGGGGTCGAATAGGAGTATCAGCTTCTGGATCGGGGATTTCTTGAACAGAAGCTTGTTGAGAGATATGGGTAAGACGAGCTGTTGCAAGACTTCTTGCAACTTCTTCATCTTCTTCAAGATATACTTGGTCCTTTGCCCAATCTATTTGAGGATTTTCGGCTCTAAGCCATGGAAGTCCGAGGATGATGTCTTCTCCTCCAAGGGATGTTACTAGGAACGTAGCATGCATGGTTCTTTTTCCACAAGAGAAGAAAAGATTGCATGCTTTCGTGATTGTTCCTGCCTTATTGCGAGTTCCATCAACATTCTTGACGATGATAGGGGAAGGGATGTTGTGGGTTAAGATTTTATTCTTTCGAACGTATCTCCAATCAATGAATTCTCCAGCTGCGCCACAATCGATTAGGGTGGCTGCTTCGGCGGTTTTATCGGAGTTGCAAGACTCGATCAAAATAGGAATGTGCATGGAATTGGAATCGCCTATAGATGATACAATGAGTCCAATACTGGTACTAGGGGTTACTGATGCCGGTGCAGCTTCCCCATCTAGAAATCCTTCTTAATGGAACGGGCTTTGAATTCCTTCCATTGGAGGAATTCCGCGTATTCTGCTTCTTGATCGTCTTTCTCGATCTTGGTTTCACGAACCGGTTTAGGGTTCGGCTTCCAACCAGGAGCGGAGTTCCTGTGGTTGGGGCAATCTTTCGCGAGACCTTTCTTTCCGCATTTGAAACATAGGCCGTTCTTGCGCCTGAAATCTCTTTCTCCTTGTGAGAGTTGCGTGCTTCTCACTGGACGATCTTCTTCATAAGATCCTTCTTCTTCAGTGTGGATGCGATCAACATCCATAGCGTAGGGGTCCCTACTGCTCTTTTGGTTTCTTTGGAAAGAGAATCCGTAGAGAACCTGTCTCCTGGTTTCCATGTCTTGTGCTGCTTCCATCCACCCGATTATGGTGTCTGGGACGTTGTCTTTCATCATAACCATTTGAGCAGTTTCTTTCTTGAGTCCTTGACGGAAGAACAAGATCTTGATTTTCTCGTCGTCGATATCAGCGTCAGGCATGAGCTGATTAAAATAGGAAATGTATGATTCGATGGTTCCGGTTTGTCTAGCAACCTTGAGTTTTTCTAGGGTTTGGAGACCAAGGTTCTTGGGGTAAAAGTAGGCTTTGTAGCGGCTGACAAAGTCGATCCATCGTCCAAGTGGACCGTCGTTGATGAACTTGTTATAAGTTTCTTCTTTGTTGTTTACGGTTCTGGTTTTTTCTTCATAATGTCCATGGGGCATCCTGTAATGCGCTAAGGCATACTTTTCTGCCTCTCCTTTCTGGAAGAATGAAAGTGCGAATGCAACTTTCTTCAAGTCTGAGTCATAGATGTGTTCGTTGACACTCATGTACATAGTACACTGAGCAAGCCATGCGGACGCTCTAGCCTTGTTGCCGTCAAAAACGGGAGGCAACATCATCTTGATGGCCTTGGAGTTAGAGTCTTCATTGTCCGCCATTCTGGAATCTTCGTCTGCCACGGTGTCTGGTTTCTGGGAGGGTGTCGACTAACGGGATAGTGCGACGGAAAAGAGGAGCTTGACCTTTTGTTACGCCGAGTGTAACGAAAGGAACAAAGCCAAACAAATCTACAACAAGGGAACAGCCCTTGAAGTCAAGTCAAAGAGAAGTAAGGATCCGAAGAGGAATCCTTAGTCAAGTCAGAAGAGTTCAAGAGGAAATCTGCGTAGGTCAAGCTGAAGAATCAGCAGTGACCTAGAGGCAGTATTTATACAGAATAGAAGCTATGCGAGGGTACAGGGTAGCGGTAATAATAGTACTACATGCGTATGTGGTGAGGACGAGGCAGTACGAACCTAAATAGATGAAACAGGGGTTACATGTGTAGCAAGCATGTATCAAGGGAAAAAGAAGTGCGCAGCACGGCGACTGTAACATTTAAGGAGATGGTGAAATCGGGTAATGTTCACTCGTTATTGTCTACCCGTTCACATGGTTAAGTCAACTGTGGTGGTGAGTGGTACCTTGCAAGCTCGTCACCATCACCCATTCAGCGGGTGATCTGGCCAGTGAAATTCACCGCTATTTGGTTTATAGCAAACCTGGATCACTACACGCTACGGTCCGTACTGCCACTCGCGGGGTAACTTGACTAGTCATTCCGTGGTAAGTACCCTCTACACACAAAATAATCGTAGAGGCAAGTGCTAATTTTAATTAAATGTAGACCCAGATAAAAAAGAAATAGATAGAATACAAGATACATTGGGTACTCACATTGGACATATATAAGAGGTTTTCGAGATTGGTCTCTCTTAGTGCTGTATGAATGTACCACACATACACATCGTGGTCAGCAGAACCTGTGACTAGTACCGTTCCATCAGCGGAAAAGGCTGCGCATGTAGCATGATTTATATGTTGGAGGGTAAGACCGACTGAGAGGCTCGTATCTAGATTCCACAGACGTGCTGTGTTATCCCAAGATGCACTTGCAAGGAGATGGTCGTTCCGACACAAGGTGATGGTGCGGGCCTGATGGAATTTGCTGACCCTCCAGAACAGCG
Source organism: Suillus ampliporus (assembly GCA_016584345.1). NCBI lineage: Eukaryota > Fungi > Basidiomycota > Agaricomycetes > Boletales > Suillaceae > Suillus > Suillus ampliporus. Next base: position 44,850 of record JABCPV010000201.1, read on the forward strand.
ATCTGGTGCCAAGTGGCAGTGTCGAATATCCTAATCCAGTCATGTGCCCCGGATATAAGCTTCTTCTCATCCGTACGTTCATGCCAAGGCTGAGAAGCTGTAAACTTGTTCATCGTGTTTGGAGGACATCCAGGCAATGGACACTAGTCTGGGGCCAAAGTCTTGAGCGGACTCTGGTGGGGCGGCGGTGGTATGTTCCATTCGGAGTTTGAATCTATGGCAAGGTATAGCGAGCAGCTCGCATGTCTGGGCATCCTAGATTTTTGCTGCGTTCAACTCGTTGAGTCCGCCCGTCGCAATCTTCATTGCGTCTGAGTCAGGCGAGTATATCACTGCCCACACATTCAGATGCCTTGGTCTTGATTGGACCCAGAACAGTTTTGCTGCTCTTGACATCCCACACTTTTGCTGTCCCGTCGTCGGATCCGCTTACAACTCGCTCACCATCTGGACTCCAGCACACTGACAACACTCTCATAGTGATCCTAACCATTTGGTGACGACCTTCCCAGTCTTGATGTCCCACAACCTCACTGTTCCATTGCTGCTTCTGCTTGCAATAGTGTTGCCATTGGGAGACAATGCCATTGTCGACACTTTTGCCTCATCCTCCTCATCTCGTGAGTTGTCGCTGACCTGTGACCCACTCTCCAGGTCCCATAGTCGGAGCGAGCCGTCACTTGAACATGTCATGATGCACCGTCTGCCAGGCAGGTGTCCAACACCTTGTACCCAGCCTGCATGGCCTTGCATAGTCTGGCGTGGCATTACCGCTGCCGTCTGTCGCTGCTTACCGGTCGGAGAAGACATGGTCGATACCCGGTGTCTTAACTCGGTGAGGTCCGTGGAAGGGCGGCTGCCAGAATCTCTGAATTAGAATGAGTTACCCGGCTTATAATAGCGATGGTTAATTTTGAATTGACGGGCCTATCTTTTTTTAATTCAATTATTGTCGACAGAAAGCACAAGGTGTTGCTTACGAGATACCCTGCCTGGAGGGATCCTTTCCTGCAACACTAGACAACTTCGGGGTTATGTATGCAGGTCACTGTGACGTTATTATTCGCAGGACAGTTATGGCGATCGCATTCCCAGGTATGCGAATGGTAAGTTTTACCTCGTAGACGAGTCTAGGGTATCGCTCACAAGAAGCACCTTCCAGATAAACTTCAATCGCCAATTAGAGGCACGGACTGTAAGTTAAGACTGTTCGGTTTGGAGTTGAAGAAATTGGGCACTGCCGCCCCTCTTCGTTTAAATGGTCCACTACAGCGTGCATTCCATGCGTTATCCTCGTGTTCGCTCCACAGGTTCAGTACTTGCTGTGTAGATGAAATACTTGATGCGCTATGTACATCTTCCTAAGTCGTTTATCAGGGGCCAATTCAATAATTGTGACAGACATTCGACAGGATGCTGCACTTCTCAAATTTGTCTATTTTCGAACCTGACGAGTCTTCGATTCTTTAGCATATATGTAGGTTGGTACAGCATGCTGCATCGAGTGTTTATAGCATTAATCATTGATGTTCTAACAGGTGAACCCAGTTTTTCCTTGTTCTCGTTGTGTAATAATAATACCCAGGCGTCGGGATGCCTGATGTTATATATATATCGCTGGTGGATTGAACACGAACGCTTGCAAGTTGCAATTCGGCGATCGTCACAATGTAGAATCCATAGATATGAAATATATAAACAGCGTGAGAGGTGCGACGTCTCAGTAAGATAATTAACATCGTACCGCGTCAAGTGTGCATTGATGATCACAAAGACACATGAATGTAGACAAGCATATTGAAGGTGCCTCGTAATTTAAAGCCACATGACGGGGGCCATAAGAGTAGGAGATGTAGTGTTATTAGTGAGTTGAACCAGCCAGGACTGTAAGCTGTGACTGATCTTTGGGTGGGCGCATCACGACCGTGATGAGCCAGGGCATCACTAGTCTCAGACTCTTGCGCACGCATGTTGGGGTGTCAAAGTGATTCAGGGACCAACCCTTGCCCACACCGTTTTAGTGTGCCAGAAGTCCCAAATAGACAAGAAAACATCGTAGTTCGTAAGTCAATCAATATGGATATGACATACATCCACCGTAGAACCAGCTCCAACACACATAATATTCATCTAGCCCCAAATCTTGACGCCGACATCTCAAACTGTATGTCAGATACTTCCACCAATGTCGGATGTGTCTGCGAACGTTCTTCACTTTCACGTAGGTTGAAAAGGAGCCGAGAGGCTAGGACGCTGTGGATGACGACTTGTGGACTAGTATGGATATGATACATGGTCAGTTGGTAGTGTAGTCGTTCAAATTGATGTACTCACTCATCTGTAATAGAAACCCATGTAATCTATGTTCGACGATGAGCACATGGGTGTTAAGTCAAGCGTATTATAACGCACCGGAAGAGCCATAGTCAGAATGACACTGAACGAAGACGTGACTTGATAAATAGTACTAGGGAGTCAGTATGGAGCCATTTTGACGCACAGAATCATCCTACGTATGATGCAAATCATATATCTCACTGAATCATTGAAAAATATTTCTTGGAGCGGTCCGATAGCCCTATCTTTATACCTTCTGAATTTGATGAACAACATCAGGCACAAGAAGACTGACTGACGCATAAGTTACAACATCTTGAGAAACGACAAGACTGACCTAGTTCACAGAGTAACAAAGCAGCGTACTCGAAGACGCTTTGTCTCCCGCTCACGAAAAGACATTGGCCCAGATCCGCTATACACCATGAGAACCACCGTCACGGAAATCAAAGACCACATGACTAACGTAGGTTAGTGGTCGTGTTCAAAGAATTGTTTACCACGGTGGAATGCGAGAGGACGTAAGAGCCCACGAGACAAACCTGGATGTCTAGGTTAACTCAGGTTTTCGCGATGAAAGGCAAACGAAAACATACTATGGGAAAAACCGTTAAGAATGTCAGTAGACGCTTACAGGGCCAGGAAGCGTAAATCCTCATTATTAACAATCCTACATAAGAACATGTCAGATTTGGCGGCTCATTGAATTTGAGACGTGACGTACCTTCTGCAGCTAGAATGCAGATAATGTGCAACACTGAATAAAGAATGGATGAATCAACTTCCAACTTGCAGTAGGCTGTACACGCTAACCGTTGGATGCTTGTCCAAATCTAATGCACTACACAGTTGTTATGAATATATGTGTGTGAGGGGTTTCGTCACTCACACTTTCACCAGGGTAATATTGTGTTCGAAGCGCAGCTATCCATGCATGGGCCATGAGCAAGTGTCGCAAAAAAGCGAGTTATAAACACATGTAGCTCACCCGTGAATGTCATCCCGATGCCGAAAAATGGAAGGTATCGCGATATGGTGAACATAAATCTCACCAACGTCCATTTTCGGTGCCAGACCCACTGTGACTTTCGGACGGTCATTAAAAGATTCTCTGATATACCCACCGAACACACCTCTGCCTCTAGAGTAATGCAGTAGTCAAAAATCTAGGGGAGTACAATATTAGCATCACACAACCTGCGAGAGTCAAGGCATTCACTAAAACAGCAAATATTCCGACTGGGTTATTTCAGTCAGCCACAGTACTCGCGTAGAATATGGTAAGACTGCAAACCATTGGAGTACTAGGTGAATGAGGAGTCAATTAGAGACCTTGAGACGTATCGAAAACTTCGGATGTTGCGCACCTTGGATGCCTGAATGCCAGCGTCGATGTACAAAGCAGTGGTGTCACTCATCGAGTTCATGCAAGTAGTAAGTGGGCAGTAAGATGACACCTTATTTCTCATTGTGTTACTTCGCAATATAAACAATGTCGGATCTGGTGGCTGAGTAGTGTGATGCTATTATACGCCAAGCGTCGCAACGCGGATCTGCGCGGTGATATGAGCGATGCGAGCGATAAGGCGGACCAACCAGGGTCAACCTGAATCATGAGACGCTACATGCTACCGGCCACTCGTAAGCAAGGTAATTTGACTAGTGTCCGAGTCGAACCCAGCCGTGGTAAGGGTGGTCAAGCGTAAAGATGCACGGTTCATCATTAATCCACGACAGGGACCACATACACAACGCAATGTGTCAACACGGCCATGCGGATTGGAAGGTTCGTGCATCTAAAACGGCCGGCAGGAATGGCGGACCAATGGAGGTCAACCCTCTATCGGGGCATTTGTAGAACTGGAGACGCGATGGGGGACACAGGTGTCCCCTGTTCCTAGTTAGAAATGACCTACATAGGGTAGTACACGCCAACCGGACAGAAATTTGACTTGAACTTCAGGTTTGGGCCGCAGCAGTGGCGCAGCATTTTCTTAGTACCCCTTCCTTAGCTGAATGATTATTTTGTGTGCGGAGGGATTATCTAAACCCACATCCAAGTCCGCCATTTGGCAATGGGCGAGAAACTGCGGTGGCTGCAGCAAAGAGCGTGGTGCGGGATGCTCGCCAGAACTCGAATGCAGTTCCTGTCAAAGTAGCTGCGCTAGATGTAATGCAGCGTCGCAGTAAGAGTGTGAATGCTGGATGGTAGCGCTCGACTAAGTGTGGATACATGGAAGAAACCAGCACGCTCTTGATTCAATCGCCCGTTTAGAGGATCCTAGGAGGTCGAAGTGGTTCATTGGCAGCAGGAGCAGTTGATGCGCACTCACCGTTTGCCTTGCACCGCAGCAGTCGCAGACAGTGACGCAGCATTTTCAGTGTTCACGATGCCCCTAAGGAAGTGGTAAGCAGTGGTTACGAGGCTAGAGGTATTCGTTAAATGGCATTTATGGCATTTACAATCGACAAAAAGTTGTCGTTTCGCCACATGGCATGATCACGCCTCCATATTTTGCACGAGAAAGGCCAAAAAAGTAAGACTGCAGTACACGTGCATTTATCAGCATGTTCATGAGGGGTACCTGAGTATGTAAATGTGCTTGACCTGGCAGCAAATCGGATCCGAGAATGTCGAGGATCCTACTTTTGCATGTAGACATTAAATCTCTACATAGAAATGGCTTCGAAGCCATGGTACTGACTAGTTTTGAGCCAATCGGGCGACGTCTGGCATCAATGTGACGAAGACTCAGAGGGACAACACTTAACTTGGCGCTCGAATGTTAGTGAGCCATGGTAGCACGAACATCGCATGGTGGCATGTGATAAGTTAGGGATCTGCTCCACAGCAGGATGCAAATCCGAGTTTTCCTTGTTTTCGTCGTGTAATAATAATACTACCCGAACGTCGAGATGCTACACGTGTGGTTCATATCATGGCCTGGGCCCACCTGATCTTATATACCGCATTTAAGCATCCAATATTCTATCCAGTCGTTAGAATATGTAACAGTGATATATACATGTCAAAAAACTCACACTACCCATAAAACACGCCCTGAAGTCTTTTATTTAACTCGTTGCCCAATGCCTGCTGCGCAAATTCCACTCGGTCTGTTACCCACTCCCCACTTGCAATTTCGAAAATGAAGACATCGATAACTTTGGTGACTTTCAAATTGCGGACGAAGTGATTCACCTGGCCGCTCGCTGGGGTGACGAGCGAAGGTCAATGACCATCCTGTACTACGGTTGGTCCAGGCATTCTACAGGGAGTTCTGCGGGCCCGATAGCAAGACGAATTGAAACAGAGTTGTGCGAGCGTCCACTCGTTGACTTCTGATGAGGATATGCCCCGGACCAGCGAATTGTATTCACATCCGATCCTTCATGTGGATTCTTTCCCCTTGATCAAGGCATTCTTCAGAAAATTATGACTTTGTAGCATCCAGGGACGCGTTGCCTGTGGCCAGGGTATTCGATGCATGATACTTGAACTTACAACCCGTGCATGGAGGGACAGTAAGAGTGTGAAATATTAAAAGCGGCACATTCAAATGTGTCCTGGGTCCAATCGAGGTCGGGCACGAGATGTATGGGCGGTGATCTACTCGCCCGATGACACCAAACTTGGGGGATACAACGAGACTGCAGTAAAAGTCTAGAACGCCAAGACAGGCGAACTGCTCGCCACAGCTGTCAAACATGAGACAATAATTTCAAGTTGTTGGAAACCGCACTCGCCGAAACTCACCGTAGCTTACATAATCGTTTACCTTGTGTTTAGCACATATCCGTAGTTGTAGAAACTTGCCTCATTTGATCGTCGTCGTCCTCGAACGCGGACACCCTAGGCTGTTTTCAACTTTTTCTACACAAGTTTGGTATGGACGTCGGATGGAAAGAAGCTGATCTATGCGTCATATAGTTCAATTTGTATATTCGACACTGCCACATGGAAGCAGATCGCTATTCTTGAGGGTCACACAGACTTTGTCAACGCCATCTCCTTGCTTCGGAACGACCGCATCCTTGCAAATATATCACGGGATAATACAGTACATTTGTGGAATATTGACACAAACCGCCTAGTCGGACCACCCTCCTTCACAAAGGCGTCATCTCGGTGGCTCACGCAGCATTTTCCTCTGATGGCAAGCTGCTAGTCACTGGTGGCAAGGACAAAAATCTGTACTTGTGGGACATCTATGCTGTCCTAAAAAAAGCTGGCTTTGAAGACTTACTGTGCACTCCACATGTAGGTGTAAATCTCATGGCTTTTTGGTAACGACCATGCTAATCTCCCACTCACAGGCACCAGCTGGAAAATGGTTTATCGACGTGCGTGACTTGTTTCTTAAATATTTCAACCACTTTAAGATCGATATTACAGAGTGGTGTGATGCAGTATCCAGCCCAGTTCAAGAACCCCCATCGACTGCCGCCAGGATTTTTCGATCACGCGCGAGACAGTGTTCGTGTGCATCGTCAGCGTTTTTTAATCAGTTATTTTTCTGATCTCTGTTCTCTCAGTCGTCCGCGACGCCTGGTATCCATCGCCGTTCCTCTGCAGACCTCCACCGCATTGCACCCTCCTTTGGTAGTCCAACTGCGCTCCTGGACAGCCTTTCTTCACTCTTTCGCCACTCAAGCAAACACCAATGAAGCAAACGAAGCCCAACACGAACCATCCTTTCTCGTCTCGGTCCTCATAGTGTTGAAGTTGCTACAGTACAGGACAGAAAGATATGTCATTCTTCCGGTGCATTTCCAATTGCTGTGGTTCAATGATTTCTGTGCGAGCACAGTTTGTTGCTCGGCGTCCGGAACAAGATCGTAAAAAGCCGAAACCAACACAGCAGCAAGGCCGATTGCAAAGCCGAGCCCAGGTGTCGTTATCGCAAATCCAGGACACCCCTTGCTCCTGCTACTAGTAGTGCCACACCAAGTCCAGCAACTGTGCAACCACGACCCCTCCCATTGTGGGCTTGTCTCGTGCTTTTTCTCTGCTGTGCATCTCCCCCACACCACAACGGTCATTAAAGCACATGGTCGAGCATTTCATCTTTGCTTCTAGTTCTTGTGTATTGTTATGTTTTTGTCGATGTCTTTTGGTACTCCATCAATGACGTCCTGGCACGCCAGGGGCTGGATCGGCTGGACTCTGCAGAATATTAAGATTGACTTTTTCGTTGATACTCACCCAGGGCCGAATCCATGGACAGACAAGGATTCTGCAAAGAATGATGCTCTGGTCGTGAACATTTCTGAGTACGAAAGTGGTAGAGATTCTACAGTTGAGACGGATGACAAAAGTGCTACTGTTTAGTAGTAGTATGTGAACGTCTCTCTGTTTCTATTTCTACTTGAGCTACTCACCCTTGATAGCTAATTCTTGCCTAGTTAACCCTTCTTGTGAGCAGAACCCTCCGCGTTTCCACACACCGCCCTGCCCTGCCACCTGCACCCAGTGGTGACTGTGACCTGTGTCCTAAGATGTCCTGCGCACCATGGGTCTAGTGCCAAGGTTCCCGTCGCCGCCACCGCTCGATCGGGCAGTTGGGGCCGCAAACCCAACCGCAGATCTCCCACACCGGTGAATTTCTCGCAGGAAGAAAGATGAGCCTACATCCTGGTATGATCCACATCAAATTGAAGAGCGCAGCCCAGCAGCAATGGGGTACTAAATCCTCTGCAACACATGTAGAGGTGGCATGTTCGGACAGAATACGTGAGTTTTATTTCCGTATCCTTCACGTTTGAGTCTTGATTCTACGTTGAGTGTATACTGCAACGGCATAGATCTGACATGGTTACTTCTTTTTCTCAGTTACCACATCGAATTTATCCCAGGTTTCTTGATGAGGAATCTTGGATGTCCTGCCGACTCTGGCACCCCGCGAACGCAGGTACAGGGGCGATAAGTACCTCCTCGTGTGGTTATAAGATTCATTTCGTGCTTTGAATCAGTCTACCCCCGCACTACTTTAACCGTGGTCCCATCAGTTGATGCTCGCCTTGCTATGCTCGCCGCCTTACCTGTTTCATTTACTGTCGTCACTGCACTCAGGCGGTTCGTTCAGAATAGATACAACAGGCCCCCCCTTCCTCCCGGCCCCATGCCGTTCCCACTAATAGGGAACATCTTGTCTATCAATGCTAAAGAACCTTGGTTGACTTATACCGAATGGCGTGCTGCTTATGGTACGTAGATAGATAGTATTGTGCATATTTGTTGCCAATCACTCTATCAGGTGACTTGCTCTTCGTGCAAATTCTAGACCAGAAAGTGGTCGTGATCAATTCTCAGCATATTGCAGAAGCCTTACTGGAAAAGCGTTCTCGGATTTACTCCGATCGACCATATTTAGCCACACTCGAGCCGTGCGTTCATCTAACGTTTTCCATTCAATCAATCTGAGGTGCAAGGAGATATGGCTGGTCGATCACCATTGGATTCGCGTCTTATGGTGACCGATGGTGTCTTGCCCGCCGACTCTTCCATCAAACTTTCCGTCCTAACTCTGTACTCAAGTTTCGCCCCATGCAGATGAAAGGGGCTCGTGAGATGATTGTCAACCTAATTGACGACAGTCAACATTATCATTCCCACTTCGCAACGTCAGCCAACGTGTTTGTAAATATTGAATGATTATTAATTTGTTCACAGTTTCTCGTCCTCTGTTGCGATGTCAGTTGTATACGACTCTCAGCCCAGTGCTCGTGATGATCCTCTGATTCGGGTCATGGAAAATGCACTGGCTATTGGCATTGCTGTGCTGATCCCAGAGAGAGCAATCTTGCTCAAAACCTTCCCCTTCTGTAAGTTCAGCTCTCTTTGATGAGAAAGCGTTGACATCCTGTACTCTCACGCAGTACTGAAGTTACCTGACTGGTGCTGGGGATCCTCGATCAAACGAGATGCTCAAGCTTCGACCAATATCATGGCTGAAATGACGGACGTGCCGTTTCGATATGCGAAGCAGCATATGGTGGATATTCAAGTTGTATTGTCTTAGTGATTGACATTGATTCTCTGCCTACCAAGGGCGAAAACTCCCTTGGCCAGCTGTCGATGGTTGCAGAAAATTTGCAACGGATGGAGATGCAAGATTACGCATCCAAACCAATGTTCGAGGATGCCTTAAAGAAAGCAGCTACTTCTGCTATTGTCGGTTCGTCTCCTTTTTACGAGGGTCGTTATGCTCTTGACAAACACATAGTATGCAGGTTCATATGAGACGGTCGGCGGATGTTCCAACCATATCGTCTGCTGCTTAACCTCTTCACAGACTACTGCAGTCCTGATGGCTTTTGCTCTCGCTATGGTATTGCATCCAGATGTTCAGAGACGCGCGCAGGCGGAGATCGACTCAGTGATCGGGAGAGATTGCTTACCTACGTTTGAGGACAGAGCGTCACTACCCTACGTCGAATCAGTTATGCGGGAGACTTTCCGATGGCATCCCATTTTACCCCTCGGTAATCTTCCTCATTCAGTGATTTTGCTTTACTGAAGATGACCTTATAGTGATGCGTGCTGCCTCGAGTGATGATATATATGATGGCTACTTCATTCCAAAAGGTCTGCCATCTTTGTTCAATTAACAAATCATTTGTAATATCATACATCAGGAGCGGCCGTGATATGCAACACATGGTCAGATAGCTTCTCCTCAGCTTTCGAGATGTTAACCTTATCTTACAGGGCTATTTCACGGGACGAAAAGCGGTACCCTAACGCATCTCGCTTTATGCCAGAGCGGTTCATCGACGTCAACGGCGCGTTGACGGACGACGACCCTGCGGGATACATTTTCGGCTTAGGTCGGCGTGGATGTCCAGGTGGGTTAAGTTATTTCATTGCCATATGAGCTAATACACTCTTTAATTAGGCCGGTATATTGCTGATGCCTCTATATGGTCTGCTATTGTGACCATGTTGGCTACGGTGGATTTTTCTTCCACCAAAGATGACCAGGGCAATGTGATCGACTTCACTTCCGAATTCACGACAGGACTCACTCAGTACTTGGTTTCCTCGTGTCGTTTCATCCTCCCGTCACTAATAGTTTCATCTTTCTAGCTCCGCTGCTGTCTTCCCTTGCAATATTTCACCACGTTCTCACATCCATTCAGGACTTGTAGATGTTTTCCGAAATGGAGTGTAAGATGTATATGGTGAAAGACCCGTCTATCTTTCTCTTTTATCATCTTACTTGGGGGCATACCACCAGTGAGCCAAACTACACGGTTATCTTGTACCACTCATTTCGAGCAACTTCTTTGTGTGCAGAGTCGTATGATATATTACATGAGCCGAATACAGCTAAAGTCTCTATCAGACAGCACGCGCAGAGCAATCCATCGATCCACATCAGATATAACCACCATTATACCTCAATGTATTTCGCCTACACCGATTATCATATAGAGACGTCACTGATCATCTTCGTTTCAAAATAATTGATACGATGGAAGATACCCTTTCAAATCGGGTATTCCAGGCCCACTTTAATCATGCAGGCTATTGCGTCAGCACGGTATGTATCCTGCGTAATCGCCTGAGGGACCGAGCCGTCAAGGAAAGTAAGGAGGTTTGGTGAGTATGAAGTCCACATCGGCCACTCAAGGTCCCCTACACCATTCGGGTCTAGGTTAGCCACAAAGCGAACGAGACGTGACACCACGTCGCCTCCAGTGTAAATATTGAATAGATCAGATGCGTGGAACTGGGATACGAAGCATGTCAATGTCACAAAATAGAAGCGAGCGTTCCACCACAACTCACCGATCCCAAGTAAGGAACCGTCTTCAAACGCTTGCTCACTAGATAGGACGTAAGAAAATACGTGGAAGGTGTCAAATCCAACTCACGGAATGCCCAAGTGTTCTGGTTGCTGGAGCGTTGTTCCAGGAAAAAGCGGCGGCGGGCGTGGAATGACATGTCACCCTGGAATGCTGCAACACGCTTGAACTGCGGAGTCAAGGCATTTAAATCTCCCGTATCAAATGGGGAGCCTTGAGTGATATTCCCAGGGTAATATCCCATCAACTGCTGTATTGTAGCGGACGGAGCACCGGGGAACCAGTACTGAAGATACTCTTCGAACTGAGAGTCCGTGCTGTAAATTGAGGAGATTAGCGTGGATTAGAATGAAGTAATAGTAGACTGACGTGACATTGAGGCTAGAGAATGAAAACAGAGTTCCTTCGTCATCACAATCCCCTGTGATAAAAGGGATATCCGCGACTGAACCTTGCAAGACTAGGTCTTGTGGATCGGCCGTCAGAAAGACTCCATCCACTCGAGGTAACCAGACGAGGAACATGCCCTGCATACGGAGGTCAGTGTCGTGCGTTACTTTCCATGAGCTTACTTACTGGGTACGAAAATATATTTGGTGTCTGGTTAATGGCGTCCATGAGTGTGCTATATGGAACCTCTCGCAGACATTGCAGCGTGTCTGAGGAGTTCGTGCATCCGGTTTGGTCCACAAGGAAGTCGTAGTAACCTTGTCCGTGAGTGAAATCACCGACTGGAAGTGGCGATCCACTTTCCATGAATGCAGCGCGAAACAGTCCCTCGGTGTTTCCCCCGTTGGTGACCATATGAAGCGCAACGGACATGGCGCCGGAGCTTTGGCCCCAGCTGAAGTGATGTCATTAGTATCCTTGTGTGATGAGAGGACACGACGTACATAGTGACCTTCGTGGGATCACCGCCGAAAGCACTGATATACTTTTGGACCCATCGCATTGCTTGTCGCTCTGTAATTCGATGTGACATGAAGACTCTGTGGCACAAATACATCGCATTACACTCACGATCTTGCAGTCCGAGGTTTCCTACTCCCGCGTCTTTGACTTCTTGAGAGGCAAGGAATCCAAAAGCTGACAGTCTTTAGTCAATCATCATGATCGTACCTCGATTCCAGACCACTCACCTGTCAAGCTGAATGGCCCTCGGTCAAACACATGTTGACAGGAAACTTGCATACAATCTGAGGCTCACCGGTAATTTATGCTCACGTACACTGCAGGTACGTCCAGGGCGATGGATGCATTGACGATGACAGATCCATTATAACTACATGAGGAACAATTAGAATTTTCCGTCGCAGCCTTCTGACAGTGGGGGATTTTCACTGACATGCTGGTACTACCTGTCTGGAAACCTCCTCCGAAGATCCACTAGATGGCTGTCATAATCTGCACTAACGATCCCAACAAACATCCAACTCACTATTACAACAGGGAGGCTTGATTGTGGAGTTGCATCCGTGGGTGCGAAGACGTTCAGAGTCAAGCCTTTTAAAAACAAAGGCGTTCAATGCTGGTACATCCGCTGTAGCATCAGACGTACAATCTTCGGAACTGGAATTGTTAGTGGAGGTGGCGGCTGCAAGATAGGCAAGGGTCTCGGCAGGCAAGCCTTGAACAGTAGGTATTGTCAGAGCCTGTTGAGGACAAGAAAACCCATAGGCCGTCGCTGAATAGTTTGTGTTATACGGGGGGATAGGTTGAGGTAGCTGGAACCGGAGATTGCCAGTCCTGAATGAAGAAACCTACATTAGCTATCTCGAAATGTGACCGCTAAGCACCTACGGGGGTAGTGCGAAGGGTATTCCCAACCACATATTCACCGAACCTGACGCAATACCTGAGATAGTAGCGTTGTCCAGAGTCACTGTCGGCGTTTCAGGGTTGTTTGATGTGCTGGCGGCCACGAAAGCCCAGCAAGTTGCGGATAACAGAAAAAGCCGCAACATCATGACGAATGACTCGAGAGGATATGTATCTCAGTTGAGAACCATGTCATTATATATTTCAGCACTTCGGATAAACTGTCTTGCCTGTAATTTAACAATAGAGTTAGGGCTCACATAGACCTTGAAATGCGATGCAAGGGTCCCTTGAAGCAGTTCCTAGATTTGATTTCGATTCTTAGTTTCGGCACCACCTATCAGATAGTTTACCCAGGAAGGCAGGTTGATCGAAGGCTGTGAGCAAGTACGAAGTGAAGGTGCGTTCAGCAGCGGTATCAGTCATTGATAATGAGGTTTCCTATGGTCCTAGGCCATGTGTCGTTCACAACATTTGATATGAAGCTCTGAAAAAGCCGTCTTCATCATGAGAACGTGGAAATCATCTGCGTCGCTAACTGTAAGTTCGAACGAGAGGTAAGCTGCGCAGGACAAAACGCAATACGCGACCTACTGATCCGGGCGTTTATTTCGGCATGCGTGGCAACTAGTAATCCTTTTTCGGTCGTTTCTGAAGGAATGAGTACTGGTACTCAATATATGTGATGCTGCGGACAGCAAGGCGGAACCATCAATCAGGACAATTGACTCCCGCTCATCGCTCAGGCTGCGCTCGGGCAGTGTTGAATACCGCAACGTTGGAACTCTGTCGCAGCACGCAGCACGCAGCACGTAGCACGTAGCACTGGCTAGTACTGAGAGCGACGATCGATTAGTCAAGCCTGTGCTTACAAGTTTTTATTTGAACTCCGGTTTTAGCCTTGTTTCTTTGACGTCGATGTTGCTTGCTCTTAGTAGGACCATCACTCGATCAATTGGTTTCCAGTGAAATCTCATCTATTGCTATCTCGGTGGCTCGGGACCTTAACAGACCTTAGCAGCATCGAAAACCCTATATACATATAGGCTGGCCGATCCTTGTACATGTATGCTACACCCAACCACATTGAAAGCAAGACACAATTAATTGATGCGTTGGATACAGACTTGTATGATTTCTGACCGGCCTGGCATCACCTTGTGGATCTCGTGTCTCCACGTACAGCTATGTGAAATCAAGGATTGTTGATGGAATATTCACATGAAACATTGGCCAAGTCATGGGGTTGCCGGTGGATCGAACACAATAAGCTACGCAGGTGTGGATGGTCTGTGGTCACACCATCTTGAGAGAAGGGACGAAGTTAGCTGATGAAAAAAGGGTGTTTGAAGAACAACTGGCACAGGAGTTAAAGGAGGAAGAAAGCGCCAGATAAGAAGAGGAATCGAGGGAGGGAGTTCAGGAGGACGAGAAGAGAGTTGTAGAAGATTCGGAGGACGGGCAAGACAACAGAGAGCGAGAAGAGGAGAGTGAGAAGGATAGCACTGGAGCAGAGGTGTAGGGGGAGATGGAACAAGCGGCAGAGGAGAGCTAGCGAGTGGGGCGAAGAGGGCGCCACTGGGTTTGTTTCAGGGGGGGGGGACTTGGGGTAGGAGACTCCTAGCAGCGGGGGCAGTAAAGGTACGGGTTTGCGAGGGTTTTAGGAGATTAGTCAGCATCAGCGTACCCCTCTTCGTCGGGAGTTTGGCCGAGTACACAATACCCATGATCTACCACCGAGAGGTAAGCATAAGAAACGAACTCGGGGGAACGAATATTTATGCACCACCCCATAAATTGCAACCACCTCGTATAAGATGATGCTGACAGTAGGTGATGTTCAGTCACTCCTTGCAGTGTATATGGGAAAACAGCTGATTTTTGGTACTGATTCTTAGAGTCCTTACTCCTCCAGTCGAAAATATGCCCCTTGGAAACTGCGTCAACCCTACAGAACAAAAGTAGAGCTGTGCAAACCCACCATCCTGCTCTGAGAACACTCAAGCTGATGTAGAGTCCAATTCTAAGTCTGGTTTCCTCGAGGAACCAACCGACATTGAATGCTTCTCCAGAATCTATTCGAGAGGGTATGAGTGCTCAGTGCTGCAGAACAGAGAAGACAACATTGACATACCAGTGAATAGAAGATACAAAACAACTACGACAACAAGGAATGTCGAGAGTTCAAACGATGTGTACGTGTTGTAGTCCATGTTTAACAAATGTTAGTTGGTTCGAATGGATGAGGAATGCATCATGCATGAGGCACCT
Source organism: Suillus ampliporus (assembly GCA_016584345.1). NCBI lineage: Eukaryota > Fungi > Basidiomycota > Agaricomycetes > Boletales > Suillaceae > Suillus > Suillus ampliporus. The sequence continues at coordinate 60,087 of JABCPV010000201.1, forward strand.
ATTTACCCCGCATTTGGAAAGGGTAAGTTATACATACGCTTTCATCCATATATACGGTAGATTAACAGCACCCCTACCTCCCAAGCCTCATCCGCTTCCTCTCAGGAGTATTTGAAGCTAGCCGGAGTCACCCTCTGAGCCAACCTATGAGCAGCAGTATGCTACACATCCGGCGAAGATTTATATCTCCTCGCCCGAATTGCCGTCTTCGTTCCTTACTATATTGCCTAGGTGAGTCGACATTTGTATTTGAGGATGATCGTCAGTATACGAGCAACATCAAAAGTTCTTATATATTTGCTGGCCAATCCTTGTATACTATACCTGGCCATAAATGAAGACAACAAGGTTGTGTGTTGGATGCAGATTTGCATGAACTTCAAGACATTGTGTGGTTTCTGACCAGCCTGACGTAGCCTTGTGGACTTCGTATCTACGCACAACCAGGTGAAACCACACAAGGTCGATGTTCTACTGTCAACGGAATATTCACATGAAAGCTTTTGCCAAATTTTTGGGTTGTCAGAAAGCCACCAGCATTGTGTTTTACCCAATGATCAGGCAAGTGTCTCACGTTAAATCAACACAATGTACCACAGTGGTGTGAATGGTGCGTTGGTCAATGCCCACCCCTGTGCGAGGTATATAAGCCTGCTACGAAGACATACATCCAAACACACACCCTGGCCCGTCAACTGGCACATAGCAAGTGTAACTTGCGCTGACATGGGCAGACATAGGACTTATGTCTGCACGTGCCCAGCACAAGGCTGACCCTGTTAGGCCTCATTACCCTCGTTCCACATTTCCAGGTTTCAGGCGAAACTTAGAAATGCGAAGCAAGGATACAATGGGGGTTCTGGGCGCCGTGGCAATGAACCGCCGATAGCATGTCTGTGCAAACGGCACTGCTGCTGGGCCTGTCTCTGAACGTTCTAGTTATTTCCGAAGGTAAATATCATCTTTGTAATATATCGTACCGTCGAAATGTCACCAATAGATTCATTGAATAAGTGCTAAAACTGGTGCCGAAGATGCGAAGCGAGGGGAGGAATGCTAAGTTACGGTGAAGGGAGCGAAGGTGAACCAACCGATCACTTCGGAGATGCGGAACGACAGGTAAGGACAGGTTGCTGCTCAGCTGGCCTTGTATCGTAGTTCGTAAGTCGACCACTCAGTATTTGACATGAAACACATACGTGCTGGGATCACTGCAATCTTCATCAAATCTCGAATCTCAACGGCGAGAGCTGAACCTCTTGGTGTGTTCCAAAGTGTCCTTCACTTTCTCGTAGGTTGTAAAGTATTCGAGAAGCCACGACGCTGTGAATGACGATCTGCGGACTAGAGATGTGTTACATTGGTGCATATATGAATTCGGGGTTATTGATTGTTGTACTCACTGCGAGTCTGTTATAGAAACCCGTGTGACCTGTGCTTAACAATAAGCACATGAATGTCAAGCCAGGTGTCAGTGGGCGAGCTGGCGGGAGGCACGATCCCAGTGATGCGTGCATTGCAAAGTGGTTCCAAATATCGAGTGATCGTGCCTCAAGAGGCTAGCCCTTGAGGCAGAGAGTATGTGGGCGGGCAGGAAATGAAGTAGGCGAGCGGCAAAAATGGACGGCAAAGGATACGGACTCCGATCCCGGCGGGTACGATGCAATAAAGTTTCAACTCCGCTCGAGTCCGAACTTGCAGGTGCCAGGGCCCCAGGGTCAGCCTCATACTTTGGCCCCAGACTGGGCAAAATCTCTGACATCTATTCTCACAACGTCAGACGCGAGACCTGGTCCCTCTGACTTTCTGACCTGTTCGACCAATCAAGAATCAACCGACTACTTCGCCTGCCACTCCGAGATCACGCAGTCAGACTGGTCACGCGTCTAGGCTGGACCGACATGGCCTCTGCGTCCTCCCTTACCTCATTCAACTCTACTACCACGGGCGAATGTGTAATATAGATTCTGGAGATACTGTACGGTGCGCTTCTTGTCTCGACTCGCAGCTGTTTTCTTTCCCGGCTAATGGTATCGCTTGAATCGGCTGGACCTTCCATACGCCTTGAGAAACTAGACACAGCACCGGTTTCTTAATCTCTCGTGTGTATAATACAAGGAAAGCGGTTCCTTCTGTATTCAGGGCATGGCTGCAGCGTCAGACAGATGTTCAGACATAATAATAGCCGCCGGACAGCTTGGGAGGTGTACCCAACCGCATGCCCATCAACGCAACGTCTATCATCGCGACACAGTATCCACGCAACTAAAGGACCTGTGTGAATCTGTCGACGAGGATATCGTAATGCACGTGGTGGATCAGCTCATACGACGACAAACATTTGGATGTGGATAGTATCGCCAGATAACCTCGTTTCCTCAGAATTCAAACCTGTGGCCTACGTGCTACAGCCAAGCGGTAGAAGTGGTTATCCATTTCCTCCTGTTCTGCTGGCATGTTTGCCCTCCAAAATGCTCCAACTTCCACCTTGGGTCGCGGATTCGAGTCCCCGTTCGGGTGTCCGTCGGCATCATTGACTTACTCTGGGTGTATTTTGAAATGGGGTACCCGGGTAAGGGTGATCGTCGGAGGTGCTCTCTGGCGGCCTCTAGGTACTGCCATGAGACTGCCAGCAGTGGCATATTGACCACCTTCAGGGTAGCTACGACTGGCATGCAGTGCTTTAAAAGCGATATTCATAACTTAAATGCACCATGACTTGCAATGAGTTTTCTCCAACCCTTCCTTGTGCTCCTCCTATCAGCCATGCTGCAGCCGCTTAACCTATACATCTCTGACAACATGCAGCTCGTCCTCCGTGCTGCGGCTTGTCTTGAGATAATAGGAGTAATGAGACTACGAGGTGGAGATCCTTGGGTCCCATAGGTGAGCACTTCCGTTTCGGTTTTGTCCCTGAACTTTATAACATTCACACTGCAGGATTGGCTCACCGAACAACCAAAGACGTAATTTGGGCAAGTGATGTCCGAAAAACCTATCGTGCAAATGATGATCTGGCATTAGGAAACCTATTGTATTCCAGCGGGGACTACGGTATCCGGAAACATTTGGTAAGCACTGGCAGGTTCATATGTCTTGTCCAAGGACAGCCGTAAACATCCCCAGACCGATCGTGCAGATCTAGAACTTATGTATAGCATTGTCGAGAACGTTCAGAATTCCCCTTCACTCTTGTTGCATTGCGCCAACTGCGTGGCCCCCAGTCGGTTGCAGACTGTCGCCTCCAGACGCCTACCAACACCGTAGATGAGTGATCGCCCGTGATATGGTGGGGCCACAAGGAGGACAAGCCCCTTACTATCATGCTGGTAGTGTGCTTGACGGTCACGAGGATGATGCATTAACATTTTTATTTAGACAGGGACAAGTGATCAATCGGTCGGATGCTCAAGGACACAAGATTGGATCTATATATTTACAGAGGGAACGACTGTCTTCCTTCCAATATTTGTCAACCTAGGGGAGAGAGGGATGATTTTTAGAGGTGACATGCTGACGGACGACGAATCCACCACTGAACGGCAACGAACAATCTACATTGAAAGATGATAGTCCACGATATAACCTTCTCCCGTTATGCCTCAATCACCTACATCGATCATGCAGTAGTACTAATTATTACCATATAGACCTAAGAGACATAACTGATCATCTCCGTTTTGAAAATATTGATACAGGATGGAGGAAACCATATCAAAAAAATAGGTATTGCATGACCGCGTTCGTTATATAGGCTATTGCCTCAGCACGGTATGTATCCTGTGTAATTTCCTGAGGGATCAGGCCGTCAAGGAAGGTGAGGAGGTTTGGTGAGCTTGAGGTCCATTGTGGCCACTCGAGGTCCCCCCCACCATTTGGGTCAAGGTTAGTCACAAAGCGAACAAGATATGACGCCATGTCGTCCCCGGCGTCTTTGGCGTAAACATTGAATAAATCCGATCCGTGAAACTGGCAACCGAATGTGAATTCACAGGGTAGGAACGTGCCTGTTACCGCGACTCACCGATCCCAGGGCGGTAACTGTCTTCAAACGCTTGCTTACTAAATTGCATGTCAGAAACTGCTTGGGGGGTTGTAAAATTCTACTCACGGAATGCCCAAGTGTTCTGGTTGCTGGAGCGCTGCTCCAAGAAAAAGCGACGCGGCGCCTGGAATACTGCGTCACCCTGGAGTGCCGCGATACGCTTGAATTGCGGAGATAAGGCATTGAGGACTCCCGTATCAAATGGGGAACCTTGAGTAACGTCATCGGGATAATACTCCAGCAGTTGCTGTATTACAGCGGATGGAGCATTGGGGAACCAATATGTCTGAATATACTCTTGGAACTGTGAGTCCGTGCTGCAAATCGAGTATATTAGTGTGATTAAAATGAAATAATGATAAACTGACGTGACATTGAGGCTAGATAATGAAAACAGAGTTCCTTCGTCGTCACAATCCCCTGTGATAAAAGGGATATCCGCGACGGAGCCTTGCAAGACTAGGCTTTGTGGATCGGCTGTCAAGAACACACCATCCACTCTAGGCAACCAGGCGATTACCAAGCTCTGCATACCGAGATCAGTGTCGTGTGTTACTCTCCATATGCTAGCTTACTTGGTACGAAAAGGAAGTTGGTGTCTGGTTGATAGCGTCCATGAGCGTGCTATACGGAACCTCTCGCAGACATTGCAGCGTGTCTGAGGAGTTCGCACATCCGGTTTGGTCCACAATGAAGTCGTAGTAACCTTGTCCTTGAGTGATATCACCGACCGGAAGCGGTGATCCACTTTCCATGAATGCAGCGCGGAAAAGTCCCTCTGTATTTCCCCCGTTTGTGACCATATGGAGCGCAACGGACATGGCGCCGGCGCTTTCGCCCCAGCTGAAGTAAAGTTATTAGCTTCGATGTCGAATGAGAGGGCATGTCGTACATAGTGACGCTCGTGGGATCACCACCAAAAGCGCTAATGTATTTTTGGACCCATTTCATTGCCTGCCGCTCTATGATTCGATGTGGCATGAGAACTCGGTGCCACAAATACATCGCATTACACTCACGATCTTGCAGTCCCAGATTTCCTACGCCTGCTTGTTGGACTTCTTCAGAGGCGAGGAATCCAAAAGCTGATGGTCTGTAATCAATCATCATGATCATAGCTCCATTCCAGACCGCTTACCTGCTAAGCTGAATGGACCTGTCAAAACATGTTGACAGGAGACTTGTATGAAGTCTGAAGCTCACCGGTAATTCATGCTCACGTATACTGCAGGTACATTCAGGTCGATGGCCTTATTAACAATGTTGGATCCATCATAACTGAAAAACAATTGGATTTTCCGTCACAGCTTTCTGACAGTAAGAAAATCTCACTGACGTGCTGGTACCACCTGACTCAAAACCTCCTCCGAAGATCCACTAGACGTCTGTCATAATCTGTGACAACACTGATGAGAATTGAACTCACTACCACAACAGGGAGATTTGATTGTGGAGTTGCATCCGCAGGTGCAACGACATTCAGAGTCAGGCCTTGTAGAAAAGGGCATTCAATGCCGGTCCATTCGCCGTCGCATCAGACTTACAATCTTCGGAACCGGGAACGACAATGTTGTAGATCGTGTCTGCGAGGTAGTCAAGGGTCTCGGTAGGTAAGCCGGGGGGAACAGGTATTGACACAGCCTGTTGAGGACAAGAAGGACCATATGCCGTCGCTGAATAGCTTGTGTTATATGGGGGGATAGGTTGAGGTAGTTGGAACCGGAGATTGCCAGTGCTGAATGAAGAAACACATTAGCGATCACAAACTATGACTGCAAGCACCTACGGGGGCAGTGCGAAGGGTATTCCAAGCCACTCGTTCACCGATCCTGACGCGACACCTGTGACAGTAGCATTGTCTAGAGTCACTGTCGGCGCTGCATAGGTGTTCAACGGGCTGGTAGCCACGAAACCACAATAAGTTCCTAACAACACTAGAACAGGCCACAAAAAAAGCATGATGAACCTCACGAAGAGTATACGCGAGCCTTGTAGTCGACGATGGACACCGCAAAACTCAGTTTAAGAATCATGCCATTATATACCTCAGCACTTTCATCTTCCCAAGTTTCTTGAGATGCGATGCAAATGTCCATTGAAGCCATTCATAGACTCAATTTCCCGAGGTTCTGACCACCCTACCGATTTTCCCCAGGGTATGTCGGTATAAGTCAGCTGTCAACAGGTGCGAAGTGGAGTTGTCTGGTCCAGACCGCATTCGGTTACCACTGATTAAAGGTTATAACTTGATGTGACAGTACTGAGCATGTTTATCTGTGTACTAGTGTGTGACACATTAGGCCTCATGCATCATGGGCCTCAGGCACAGATATGGTATCTATGGCCCACGCAAACAAACACACTGATCATTACACCGTGACAGCGCTTGGTATACACATTAAAGTCCGTAGTTCACAAACACATCCGAGGCTCGATTAATTGTTTGGCCTCGTCCATGGACCCCGTGACCGATCTCTCGCCAATTCCAACTTAACACTCGGAGTTCTGAGCCCTGGCACTGCTCTTCGCGTCTCGTCCAACACAGCCATCACTGTGAGCTCCACTAAGCTTTCGGAGATGTGGAGAACCGTGGGGCGCGTGTTTGCGGGTAGGAAATGGGGACGACACTGCTGGACTTCGCTGAGGAACTCGGGTGGCTGGACTACAAGGAATGAGAGATGCCGCGTAAGTTATCCAGCTGGTGATACCTTTTCCAGTGACTCGAAAGCTATGGGTGCCATGGTCGGGCGCGAGCAAGGTTAGGCGTTTAGCCGGCCTGCTCAATCGTCACGCGAATTCACCCCTGATGTCATCATAGAGGCACCCGAGTCCTGACAACTCGGATCTGACTCTCAGGTACCTGAGGCCAGGCTTCAGGTTCTCGCTCGCTCGACAAGTAGTGACTTAACTTATAACCATAAGTATTCCAGCTAACATCGTTCTCGCCTACACGGCCAGTCACGTCAGCTAGCACCAACGCCGCTTACATCTACCACTTTACCGACTATCCGAGCGGACTGTTTGTCAGACGTCTCAGAATCGAGGCGCGACTTAAACACAAACAACAACGACCTGTATGCTGAGAGAAAAGACCTTTGTGAGTACTAGTACATCATTTATGCTAGATAGTACCTGAGAGAAAAGACCAGCACGACGTTAGGGAGAAGAAAAGGAGGTTCGACAGACTTTGACTAAGTACCAATAAGCAAGCGTGCGTACACAACGAATCTCGTGACCGAAACGCAAAACGTTCATGACATTACCCCCTCCCTAAGGGCTGCGTCTCGCAGCCACGGCTGGTCGTCCAAGGCATCAAAAAACTTTTCACTTCCTCTTGTGCGTCCAACTTTTTCCAATCGTTCATCTCTTTCGAACACTCCATCTTGCCAATTAAACAGAAAACGAGGAATATGATTCGGTACAGTGAAGTTTTCAAGACGTCGGAAGCGAAGCTTCATTGTGGGCATAGGTCGTGGTTTTGCAGGATGATTTCGATGAAATTCGGCAATGGCCTGAGGTGCATGCTGTAGTTCTGAATTCTTCAGCCATTCTCGCTCTTCTCGTGGAAAACCTTTCCAGTGCACTAGATATTCGAGTTGATCTCTTCGAAGGCGGGAATCCAGGATTTCTTCAATCTCTTGTTCTTCGCAACCCTCAATAAGATCAGGCGGTGGAGGTACACCACTGAAACATAAATTTTACGACCAACTCTTATACTTACCTTATAAAATGTCTAACTCCTACAATCAGTGTAATTATGACATGTCAGTCTGTAAACTCATGAAGAGCATTACACACTTAAGTCCCGTGGCCAATGACTAGGACGATGAGTGTGATTTAGCTTCCTTATCATTCATATTGAAACTACCGACTTGCGTCTGTGCGGTATCGTTTTGGCTGCAGAACCATAAAGCTAAAATTTGGCCATAGGCGTCTTTGATATGACACAATTATGGTATAGCATCCAAAAGTTATAATTCACCAGTAAGTGGCATCCTGCTGCATATCGGTAATTTTGACTCCATATGTCATTTGTTGGAGCGGTAGATATCATGTGGTGGCAGTTAGTTACACCTGGTCTATTCATGCATAATAGATACTACATTATAATCCTAAATGTGATGGCCCGTCAATCTGTCACATGAGTCAAGCTGTAGTAACTATGGACCAGTAGCCAAACTTATCCCCTATTGATATATGTTTAAAACTATGTTTACTGTGGTGCATCTCTTGCGCTTGTTCCATTCTGATGTTTTATTTGCGCTGTACCAATCTCGGGCGGTAATCACATCCATTTCATAAACAGTGGCAAAATGTGAAGATTTCCCAGACCCCTCCAGGGTAATATTGGCTATCATTCAATGTCTCAATTGTATGGTTTCGTCGTGTCACACAATCAGGTCTACATGGGGGATACATAATTCTGTGGCAGCAATGTGCCTTTTGTGATGATTCCAGCTTCATCTGTCGCTCCATGCCATTCGTTTGTATTTCGGTTCAATTTCGATGATTCTAGAATAGCTGCTGCGCATCCATTATACTGATCCCACGATGTGAAGGCCAATTTAGGTTCATTGTTGTATATACATATATATATAATACAGATAGGTAGTACGTGTATTAGTAAAACATATCACTGGCGGCGTCTGGCAGAAGTGTTAGCAACAGAGTACTGCGCTACATTCTGAGGCAAGTAAGTAGACACATTGCGAGCCCCAAAGACCGTTCTACAAAGTGTAAGAAATGTGTGAACAACAGCAAGCTTACAACACACCCACCTGTTCCACCAAACAAGAAGGGCGTCAATGGAGGCTTTGGCGGCAGATGTAGGTGGTTGCTCAAAGTAGTCGATGATGTAGATGTAAAACTGACGATGATCAAACTCGTCATCGATGATACGCCAGGCACCGCAGCTTGACAAGGCAAATCGTAACTGGGGTCCCTTCAGTTATCCTCGCATCTGAGAAAATTATTAAACATACTTGGACTGCTGAATACGCGATAGCTCGCGCTTGAACTGAGCGCATTCCTAATATCGTCGCAATGTTAGACCGGGTGCGCCGTTCGCCTGAGGTCCTAGACCGCTTGTGTGATGGTTCCTGATAGCCCAGGAGTTCTTCTTCGTCGGGTTGTATCTTTCCAGCAGAGCTGGGGGACGTAAAAATATGTTTGAAAGTCTGTCAATAGGTGAGCACAATACCTGAAAAATGAGGACGCATATGCTAAAACCCACCCTGACGAGCAAAACACTTTTGAACAGCCCTTTCATCGGGTTGTCACGGTCATATTTGCCGTTGCTATACAAAAATGCTGGCCATGAATGAGCAGTAACTTGGAAGTCAGGTTCATAGTTTCGTATCCCTTCCTTTGTTCTATGGCTATAATCAACATGAGGAGCAGCAAGCCGGTCAGTGAGGTCATACCTTGGATCGACCCAATTGAAATCCACAGGACAGAGAAGTTCCCCAGTTGTATCGTGATAAAATCCACGTCCAGACTTGTCGACCGAGGTGATTGGTGGGTCGGGGGTAGGACGGCTCTCATTAAGCCACGAAGCCACTGTTTTCTTCAAGGAACTAGCATCATCGCCACGTGCCGAATCAGCACCTCTATTGAGCTGAATTGGGTTCAAGCATTGATGTGACTACTTGTGTGATGGACGACTTACCTTTTGAAAAGCAACATTGAGCTGATACCCGTCACTTTGAGAGTTGAGAAGGTTGCGGACACATGGAACCCAGCGAAGTAGCTGTTGAAATGACTGATAGAGTTGTTCCTCCCTAGAATTTCGCAAATGAGATTAAACCATCCAACTGAAGTACTCAAGCACAATACCCACTCTTCTGTGTGTTGGTCGTCTTCATCACACAGAGAGCTCCTTCGGTCGTGCTCTCCGACGAGGTCCTCGATTCTATCGGTTAAGCTCACGAGGCGCCGGATGGCTCGGCCAGCAGTGACATATATATCACCGCGGCTATTGGACACGAGCTGCGTCAGATACATAGTATAGCAATCCACATTAGTACAACACCTATTCTTGCTGCGGCTTTCTCCCTGCAGCTCAGCGTTTTGCTCTTCTAGAGCAGCAATGCGTCGTTTTAGAGCGTTTTGGGTTGCATAAGGTGAATTGCTGTCAGAAGGACTTGGGGACTGTGACATAGGTAATAGGAACGTGAAGGAAAAGATGGGGGTGATAGACGTACTCGAGATGATGAGCTTTTCAAGCACTGATACTTGAAATTGACATGGAGCAAGATTTACGCTCGTTGGAGCCGTCCACCCTGTTTGGAGTATTAAAATGGAACATACCATCATGTCGTTATATGAACCCTTGCAGTGTTTCCGAAAAGAACGGAGATATGGTGTCAGGAGCAAAGGTACTGAGTGCGAGCCAAACTCTGAGTCGGATCTCATCACGGAACTTGTAGCATCATTGTAATGTCTGAAAGTTGAACAACAGCTCCTCACTGACATCAATGATCGAGGGTGGTGGTATGTTGTGGACTTGACTCTGATCGTCCAATTCAGTGTCCTTTCAAAATTGTGACCACATGTCGATAACTGCGATGCAAGAGGGCAGGTGAGTATGGTGAATATTTAGATGTACATGCAGTGATTATCACTTCACTTCAAGCATCCTCACTGAGATTGAAATTGAAATAGACCCATCAATTTCGTACCCCACCTTGGAAGCCTTTATGGTAAAGCTCGACAATGATGAGCCAGCGCGACAATGGCCAGACTTATTCCTCACCCCTTTGAAACGGACGGGAGCGAGGACACTTGATGATGTTGTGGATATGTGCATCGTGTCACCCACAATGCTCTCCGTATTTTTTGGGCTGTGCCCTATGATGATCATGGATTTTTATGTCCATGTCATTGACACTATTAATGCGCTGCAGCACACAAAGTTAGTATAATGCAAGACTGAAAAGGTAAGAAACTTCACCTTCAGAAAGGATTGCGCACTGACTCCTTAATATTCTAGACTAAAATAGTGTAGATTAGCGCAAAATTTAATCAAATGTATTGGGTTTATACTGAACCAAAAATTAATTGGTACAGTGAACCGTCCCCACTTCTCATCAGAGGGACCTGCCAGCAAATCACCAATTATTTGACCACCGCAAAGATGATCCTGTTAGATTTGCCATCTCAGTTCTTGCTCGTCTGGTGGCTGACCTCCACCTACCCCCACATCTTCCGCATCATCAACTTCTTCCCACACCCATTTGATGTCTTCTAGTTTCACCCGTTCTTCTGGCACAACCAACAATTCTTCCGTGTCATCGGCATGATTTGATAGCAAACCTCGGGAGGATCCTAGCAACAATCCATTCGCAGTTCAACTCAGAGGCTGTACCACAGTATATCTACACTCGAAACCAAGATCCTCAATGAAGACCCTGAAGACCTCGTGGATGAAGGTCGCATTGTTCCAAGGACGAGGGCGTGAAGTTAGTGATGAAGACCTCCAGCTGCGTCCAGCAGCACAAATGGACGAAATTGATCTCAAACCATAAATGGTATGTGACTCTTCGATCTTCATCATGATATGATTGATTGAAAGTATGCAGAGTCGCTGAGATGATGCATAATCTGATGGAGATCTCCCTTGCCTTGAGCATTCCGGCTTCCCTCCGTGTTATCCCGGGCAAGTACAATATCATCATCCATTCCATAAACTCCTCAAGGCCTTGAGACGTGCCTCTTTTTTTTCCGCCCTAGCTTTTGAACGCCTCCAAGATTTTATATATTAGGCTATGGACGTATAGCTTCAGGTATCTAGTCTATAGTACATATGTGTGTAGTGCTTCGGCACTTTGTGACATACTCTCAATACTACCACAGGCTCATCCCATCACTTGCTACACGATCCCAAGTATCACGAGGGCTCTTGGCAGTCACAATAATACAAGGATCGTCAAGACCATGCTCCAGCAGCCATTTCTCCACAGTGCTAACTTCCTCTGTCACACGCAAAACCAATACCTCCAGGATAACACAATTTGCAAGGATCATTTGGAGTGAGGCTGGCGCTGTCTGCTTCGTGAAAACTCGGAGGGAAATATGTGTGAGCTGGGTCAGGCAAGGTATGCCGATTGGAGAGCCCCAAAGCACCCAGCCTTCCAACAATTCAAGATGAGTAACGTGGCTGAATATAGGGATGGATGGCAGAAACGGCATGGCTGTCCCGCGGAAGACAGTCGATAGTTGAATGGACAGCCATGACAATGGCAACCCATTCAATGCCTCCAATAGAAAATCCGGCATAGCATGGTTATCCCCCTCTGGAAGAATCCAGAGGGCAAGGCTGCAAACACCACTACAAAGGTGCATGACCTCTGCCGCTGTTGCAAGCTGCACTGTACCGCACAGGCAGAGTGATTTGACATTTTTAGAAGCAAGTGCCAGTCGAGAACGAAGTGAATCAACGAAGTGACATGCGCGTGTCTCGTTCGTAAGGATGATGGTGTGATATATCAATCCTTCAGTCCTATCCGCATCCTGTAAGTAGCGACTTCAGAACATTCCGGGACTTGTACTCACCAGTTTTGAACTCGCTGGGCAACCAGTAAACATGAGCGCACATCATTTGCAGGGTGCATGCATGCAGCAAGTCGGAAGACTTTTCGTTCAATCTCGTATGGCAGACACAGCATATCAATGTCAGGTCAATGTTCGAATATTCACCCGCTTGGACTCGGAAATACTGGTTAGTTTCATGTGTAATCCTGACGCCCACCTTGACAATTCACAGCTTCCGACTCGGAGTCGATTCAATGCGGATCTTGTATCAATGACACATTCCCGATTGGAAATTCCACTACGTCCTACCTAATTGCACTAGTGCAGGGCCAACCCCGCAATGCGTGCAAGCCTAACCACACCTGAGCGCTGAGCACTGAGCCGTCAAAATCATCATATCAGCCTTATAAAGGCGACGTTCCACTAAATGATATCATTGTGGTGCTGTGCAAGCCGCTGTTAGTTTTGACCATCACCGGCAAACCTAGTACTACTCACATACTCATTCATTGCGATGCCTTACTATGATCCAGACCAAAGCTCTGAACACAGCTCACGAGGCTCAGGTTACAATGACGGTGCATCAGAAATCCTGGGAGTTGAGGACAAACATCGTGGAGGATGGCGCTTTCCAGCCAATGGTCAAGGAGCACCAGCAGACTCCCAAGGAAATTACGTCTACACCCGTGAACCACTGGAAGGTCCTGGTGTTCAAGGGGCTTTAGATTCTGCAAAGTCGCGCTCGCCATCATCAAAGGCACCCAGCATTGCATCACTGGCAGGAGACGACTCGGAAAATCATGCTAGTAACCAGGTGCGTATGCCGGTACCATTTCATAAATTATGAACTGACACAAAGAGGCTCGAAAACCATGTTTCCTAGCATCCTGTCAATATCCCACATCATAATTTGAAGCGTGCACTGTCAGGCAACGAGTCAAACTCTGATGTGAAATCCGATGCAGTGAGTCTTCTCTTACTCCGTTGATATAAATCATCTGCTCACACTTGTGCTCAGAGCCGGCACTTCGCTGACAATATCGCGAACTCCCTGCACGTGCAACCACCCACCAAGAAGCGGCGGGTCACTTTGTCTGACAGTAAAACTATTAGCAAGGCTGCGGATAAAGTGGATGAAGTCATAGAGAATCGAAAAGAAATCGTCGCGGTGCTTCGGGAACAGACTGCTGTCCTGGCACGGCTAGTATGCGTTCTTGAAGCCGTATCTCGGTGATTTAATGGATGCACCTTGGTGGTCAACACTGCACAATCATATTGATGTATTATATTGTTTATATCTCCACGTCCTCATCGGAAATGATGGAATCCATGCACCATGCAAACCCTTGTCTTCATGGCATACTCGTTTGATGACGTTCATTGACGACGGGAACACATTGATGAGACGCGGTAGATATATCACACCGTGACAATGACCTAGCGCAAGACTAGCGTATTGTGGAATTTGCCGACTGAGTTTGAAAAATGTGTAAATCAAAAATTCGAACTTTGGTTTTTGTTCCTCAGGTAGTACCATAGGGATTATCAGTCATGCTCATTCCAAAGACCGATACGAGCACCATGCGCGGCTCCCCATCAGCGGGACACTTTCAGCTGCTTAGGCACTGATCCGCGAACATCAGCCGTTAACTTGTGTCTTTTAGGTCCCTGAGCAGGGCGCCCTGGGAATCCTCATTTTTTCTTTGCTGTGGGTGAGGCTGCCCTGCTATGGCTGGAGGTCTCCATGCGAGCTTCGATGACCCCGCAGCAATGATTTGAATACTTTCTGAATTTCACGCCAGAGTAAGTAGCTATCTACTCTCCCTCCTTGTTCTACAGCCGCTAACACCTCTTCGCACAGTGTTTTTTCAACGCTGTGGGCTAGCCATGCTGACTGGGTGAGGTGCGGACTAGAACATATTGCTGAGTGCGTCCTTTCTGTTCTTTTTAAATGTGAACTCACTTGAACATTCAGCGCCGCCGCCCAAGACCCCGTCCTCTTCCACTCCAGCATAGGCTACTACATGGATTACAGCCAACCCAGCACCATCACATGCCCAGACAGCACCATCCATGCCCAGCCATCTATGTGGGTGGACCAGATGAGCGCGTCCGAAGATCCCAAGTCATTAGGACACGATATAAACGACAACATGTTGTCGTCTCACCCCTTGGCACTGTCTCGCATCCCCCTCGTTCGATCATGCCGATCTTTCCCCTCAGCAAGTTGCGAAACTCATGTCAAATCTTCTTTCCGAGTCCGTTGCTGAGACCCCCATCTTGGACCCCACGCAGCATCGGGTGCTTATTGCTGCTGTGCAGGCAAAGTATGGGCCCGAAATCGTCGCTCTTATCGTGCAGCGCATTTTCCCAACGTTGAGGTAAGGGCAGCGCGTTTACCACTTCCGTCCCATAATAATCCGAACCCTTTTGCGCAGCTTGCCTCCTGGGACTTCCCTGGTTCAGACGCTGATTCCGTTGGGTCCTGACATTACAAGCGATCCAGACACTGTCTGCGCTCTGCTCCAGCGCTTTGGCATTTCGGACGCTAATCCTCCTGGAGACGCTCAATTGGTGGAGATCGTGGGCTCGATTGGCCGCGGAGGGTACAACTCTATGTGACGTTGGAGCTTTGGTGAGGGTGTCGAGCAGCTACGTAAGTGTCGATTTGATCGAGATTTGCACATACTCACGTGTATGATTAGCACATTACTTTGAATTGGGCGAATGTTACAGGACCTGCCATTCCCGAATATGTCACCAACATTGACTCCTGCCGATGAATGGGTTTGATCCTACTCGTATGCAGGGTGAAACCCAGGTCATGCCGATTGGGCCTACACCGGCAGCTGAGCCTCAACGTGCTGTTGGGGCACATTGAATCAATTCTCTCGAGCTTGCAATGCAGCTTGTTGACCGTGCTGTCCGGGAGGTTAGTGACTGTACATTGATTTTCGCTCCATTAGTCTGAGGTGTCCCGCAGATCATTGTTCCAGTTGTTGAGAGGTCTGTGACGATCGCTCTCATCTCGCTACAAGGTGCGGCTGTGGGGTTTCAAATGCTGCAAAGGTTAAACTAATGCTGGTCTGCCCACAGTTCCTTCATGAACTGCCTTGCGGGTTTGATCTGGAACAGTTATCTTTGAAGGCGATGAGCTAGTGCATCGTTCTTTCCACTATGTGACCTCAAGTATTTCAAATATATCCAATTTCACGCCTTCACTACGAAAGTGGAGCTATTACATAGAGTGGCAGTGTTTCCCAGTACCTACTTCTTGATTCTCAACCGCTTCACCACTGACTATAGTCGACTGTTGGGAAATGATTGACTCGAAATGAACAACATTAGATATATCCTCTGCATCGTTCTGTGTCTGGCTTTGTGTCTTTTTACAATGGACCACCACCGCTGGGGATGTGGGACACCCTGTCTACGCCAGTTCTCTGACTACACGGGGCTTGGTCGACACCGTACGACTTGCAACCATTACAAGCATCGCGTGGATCTACAAGCCCAGAATTTCAAATGCCGAGCTCGTGAAGACCCCCAGCACGTTAAGGCGTTTAAGAAGATGAAGCCCTCTATAGCGGATGAAGACCAGGTATGTGATACTTATCTTACCGTCCACAGGTGATAGACTGATTGGTATCCAAGACCTCAGTGCCTTCATCCTCGACAATCAACCATACTCCCCAGATACTGGATCAATCCCATGGTATCGCTCCCTCCCCATCCGTCAATGATTCAATCGGCTGCAATCCAACTAGTTCTCCTCCCCCAGACCATTCCAACACTCCGGACTGTGATCATGGTTCACGCCCAAGGCGCATGCAGCGACTCCCATTGCGATATAGGGATGAACTTCCGGAAGCACCACTACCTGTTGCTCAGGATCCACCAACCTCGCGTCCTACCCGCATAATCCTTCATGTTTTCGACTACATCAGCACATGTTTCAATAAATTTGGTATTGCTCGCCAATATCGTCATCGCCCTTCGTATGATCCAGATGCAATTGTATCGGCTGATGACCTCTCTGACCTACGTCCTGCCGAATCCCATGTTAGTGACTGTGGCATACAGGATGGCGAGGTGTCCTCGGGTGACCCTTCACGTCCACCACCCTGGCCTTGGAAAAACATGTCAGTCTGGAGGCTGATGTCATGGTTGGTGACAGGAAGTGATCGGAAGTCGATGGCAGAGGCCAAACGTCTGGTCAATGACATGATGCAAGCAGAGGACTTCAACGTTGATGATTTCGAGCACTTCGACCCCAACGCTCAGATGAAGAATCTTGATACATCTGAAGATAGCGCCGACACCACGGACATTCTGCAGGCGGACGGCTGGAAGCAGTCAGATGTAGAGATTGGTGCCATCAAAGGAGAAAAATCCTAGAGGAATGGGGCGGGTATTCTCAGTTTCTGGGCTCTTCTACCGGCCACTCATTGCAGTTATCCAAGCTGCATTCTCGGAGAAGTCTTCGAAATGGTTCCATCTAACGCCTTTCAGGCGTATTTGGAAATCACCAGTCACAGGGCAAGAGCAACGACTTTACGATGAGCTTTACACCTCAGACGCATGGCTTCAGGCTCACGATGAGTTACAGAAACAAAGAAGGGACAATAATTGCAAACTGGAGAAAGTTATTGCAGGTCTTATGTTCTGGTCCGACGCCACCCACCTAACTCAGTTTGGGAGTGCATCAGCATGGCCGATATATCTGTTTTTCGGGAATCTATCAAAATATGTTCGTTCGGATCCTAACTCTGGTGCTTGCCACCCAATAGCTTTTATTCCCACTGTAAGCTTTCTAGACGTCTGTCAACCGGAGATGTGTCATTGATTCGCACCCTGTGTAGCTACCGGACTCAATTACAAGCTTTTTATCCACCTTTTTACAGAGGAAGAACTACAGCGATATACTTACACATTGCAAACGGGAGCTGTTCCATGCGGTGTGGTGCATCCTCCTGGATGATGAGTTTGTCGATGCTTACGAGAACGGCATTGTGATTAAGTGCTATGATGGGGTGTATCGACGTGTCTTCCCTAGGATATTCACGTATTCAGCAGACTATCC